>UESW01001444.1:263093-309699 GCA_900491605.1 Calamus simplicifolius | reverse complement strand
CTATCCAAGAAGCAAAGGACCTCAATGCATTACCTTTAGAGGAGCTTCTAGGATCCTAATGACCCACGAGCTGACAATGAAGCAGCATGTTGAGGAGGAACAAAAAGAAGAAAACTTGCCCTCAAACTGCAGAAATGGAAGAGAGCAGCAGTGTGATGAAGATGATGATGATGATGAACTGCTCTCTTGGCCAAAAAATTCAGAAAGTTTATGAGAAAAAGGCCCTTCCATAAAAAGAAATTTGGAGCAAGAATTGAAGGAGAAAAAGAAAAGATAAGAAAAAGGAAAAGAAAAAGAGAAAGAGCCCTTAGTATGTTATGAGTGTAAAAAGCCAGGGCACTTTAGATATGATTGTCCTTTGCTGAAAAAGGCCTACAAGAAAAAGAAGAAAGCATACATGGCAACATGGTCTGATGAATCTTCTTCGGAAGAAGAAGAACAAAAGGAAGTTGCCAATATCTGCTTCATGGCCAACACGACGACAACGACAATGAGGTAAGTTCTGAAAACTCAAATGATGAATTTACATTTGATGAAATGTTTGAGGCTTTCAATGAACTTATGATTGATTTTAAATCTTTGAAAAAGAAGTATAAGTTTTTGAAAAATGACAATATTAGCTTAGCTAAAAGTAAAAATGAATTAGCTTTAGAAGTTAAGAACTTAACTAATGAAAAAGAAGAACTTAGAAAGAAAGAGATAATCTTAATCAAGAAATAGATTTGTTGAAATCTGAAACTAAAAACTCAACAAAAGATTTAAAAGATCAATTAGAAACTTAGCTTTAGAAAAGAACAGCAAGTTAAAGAAAATGATTAAGAAAGATGTTAAAAAATATAAAGACATTGTTGAGAAATTCACCTTAAGTTCAACTAAACTAAACATGATTTTAGATAGTCAAAAAGCTGTTTTTGACAAAGCAGGTTTAGGTATAACACATTAAGGAAACAAAAATCTTTAAAGAATATTTTTGTAAAAGCCAACCAAAGTAATATAACTTGTTTTAAATGTAATGAAAAAGGTCATAAATCATTTGAATGCAAAACATTAAATAATAACAACAAGTTAAATGTTAAAGCAAAGAAAATATGGGTTCCGAAAGGAACAATTTTTGTTGCTACTAACCATGAAGGACCCAAGAAAGCTTGGGTACCTAAACATAAAGTTTGATTATGTTGCAGGAATGTCTTGTAGCCAAAAGATCAAAGAAAAAGTGGTACCTTGATAGTGGCTGCTCAAGACATATGACGGGTGACAAAGATGAATTCATCACCCTAGAAGAAAAGAAAGGTGGAGTTGTGACGTTTGGCGATAACGGTAAAGGTCAAATTATGGGCCTTGGTAAAGTTCGCATAACTCCATCTATATTTATTGATAATGTACTTTATGTTGATGGTTTAAAGCACAATTTAATTAGTATAAGCCAACTATGTGATAAGAACTTTAATGTTTCATTTAAATCTTCTATTTGCATAGTATCTGATTCCATTAATGATAGCATTGTTTTTACTGGTTATAGACATGGCAATGTGTACTTAGTTGACTTAGACAAATTATCTGAAAGTAGTCATTGCCTAATTGCTGACAATGCTAACATAATGATATTGGATGGTTATGGCATCGTAGATTAGGTCATGCAAGCACACACCTTATTTCAAAACTAATTAAAATGGATTTAGTTAAAGGTTTACCTAAGTTAGATTTTGAAAATAACAAAATATGTGATGCATGTCAATTTGGAAAACAAACTAGAAGTTCTTTCAAATCTAAAAACATTGTTTCAACTTCTAGGGCTTTAGAGCTACTTCACATGGATCTTTTCGGACCAACTAGAACCACAAGTCTAGGAGGAAAGAAATATGGTCTAGTGATTGTAGATGATTATTCTAGATATACTTGGGTAATGTTTTTAGCTCACAAAGATGAGACTTTCTCGATATTCCTGAAATTCTTCAAGAAAGTCACAAATGAGAAAAACACTACTATAGTATCTCTAAGAAGTGATCATGGAACAGAATTTGAAAATCACTTATTTGAAAGTTTTTGTTCTGAAAATGGAATTAATCATAATTTTTCAGCCCCTAGGACTCCACAACAAAATGGTGTAGTTGAAAGGAAAAATAGGACTCTAGAAGACATGGCCCGTACCATGCTATGCGAAAGCAACTTACCAAAGTATTTTTGGGCGGAAGCAATTAACACAGCATGTTACATCTTAAATAGAGCTTTAATAAGACCAATATTAAAGAAAACACCTTATGAATTATGGAATGAAAGAAAACCAAATATAAAATACTTTCATGCATTTGGATGTAAATGTTTCATTCATAATAATGGTAAAAACAACTTAGGAAAATTTGATGCTAAATCTGATGAAGGAATTTTTCTAGGTTATTCAACAACTAGTAAAGCTTATAGAATCTTTAACAAGAAAACCTTAAGTAGTTGAAGAATCCATACATGTAGTTTTGATGAATCTTTAGCAACTGGATCTGAAAAGATTGATGATGAGGAAGATACAAACATAATTGAAAAAGATCTTGAAAAACTTAATATTGAAGTATCTTCTGATCATGACAAGAAGCTAAAGATGATGATTCACATAAGGACGATGATGTCAATATTGATCATAATGATATAGATCTTCCAAGAGACTGGAGATATGCCATAGTCATCCCAAGGAATTGATTATAGGTGATCCATCTCAAGGAATAAGAACTAGATCATATATGAGAAATATTAGTAATCATCTTGCATTTGTATCACAAATTGAACCTAAAACTATAGAAGAAGCTGAAAAAGATAATAATTGGATGTTAGCAATGCAAGAAGAACTAAATCAATTTACAAGAAATAATGTTTGGACTTTAGTTGAAAGACCTAAAAATCATTCAGTAATAGGATCAAAATGGTTTTTAGAAATAAACTAGATGAAAATGGCATAGTAATTAGAAACAAAGCTAGATTGGTTGCAAAAGGATATAATCAAGAAGAAGGTATTGATTTTGATGAAACCTTTGCACCTGTAGCTAGATTAGAAGCCATTAGGCTATTACTTGCATTTGCATGTCATATGAATTTTAACTTATTTCAAATGGATGTTAAAAGCGCATTTTTAAATGGATTTATAAATGAAGAAGTTTATGTAGAACAACCACCAGGTTTTGAAGATCACGAATTTTCAAATCACGTTTTTAAATTGCACAAAGCTTTATATGGTTTGAAACAAGCACCTAGAGCTTGGTATGATAGGTTAAGTAAATTCTTAATAGAAAATGATTTTACAAGAGGAAATGTTGATAAAACTTATTTTTGAAAAGAAAAAGTAAAGATTTACTTGTAGTACAAATATACGTAGATGACATTATTTTTGGTGCTACTAACGATTCTCTTTGTCAAGAATTTGCAAAGTTGATGCAGGGAGAATTCGAGATGAGCATGATGGGAGAACTCAACTTCTTCCTTGGACTCCAAATCAAACAAAGCAAAGAGGGAATCTTTATCAACCAAACAAAATACACAAGAGAACTACTAAAAAGTTTGGTATGGAATCAATGAAACCCCTCGGAACTCCAATGAGTCCTTCATGCAAGCTGGACAAAGATGAAGAAGGTAAAAAGGTTGATCAAAAGTATTATCGAGGTATTATCGGATCCCTTCTTTATTTAACAGCAAGTAGACCAGATATTATGTTTTCTGTATGTTTATGTGCTAGATTTCAATCTGAACCTAAAGAATCACATTTAATAGCTGTTAAAAGAATACTAAGATACTTAAGTGGAACAAAAAATGTAGGTTTATGGTATTCTAGAGACTCCACATTAAATCTAATTGCATATTCAGATTCTGATTATGCTGGATGCAAGTTAGATAGAAAAAGCACAAGTGGTGCATGCCAATTTCTTAGGAAGTAACTTAATCACATGGTTTAGCAAAAAGCAAAATTCAGTTGCATTATCAACTACTGAAGCTGAATATGTAGCAGCTGGAAGTTGCTGTGCGCAAATCCTATGGATTAAGCGACAACTTGAAGACTATGGTATCACACTTGATAAGACACCCATAAGATGTGATAATACAAGTGCAATAAATCTAACTAAAAATCCAATTCAACATTCAAGAACAAACACATAGAAATAGATATCATTTTATAAGAGAACATGTAGCAATAATGAAATTTGTCTTGATTATGTGAACACTGAAGAACAACTTAGCTGACATATTAACAAAACCTTTAAGTGAAGAAAGATTTTGTTATCTTAGAGGAGAGTTAGGAATTTGTGATCCTTTGGAATAGAATTCTGAAACTCTTAAGGAAATTTATCTAGATTCTTTCAAATCTTGATCTTTAAGGAAATCTATCTAGAATTCATATCAATTGATCACTCAATCCAATGATTAATCAACATCTTTTTAAATTTCATTTTTTTCTGAAATGGTCTCGGAGCCGACTCGAGAGTATCGGAGTCGACTCGAGTTTCTGCTGAAACTCGGAGTCGACCCCTCTCGAGTCGACTTCGAATGAGTCGACCCCCGACTCTCCCATCCAGAGTCGACTTCATTTCATTCAAATCTTCAAAATACTCTCTCAAAACCTTCCAAACCTTCCAAAACTTCCAAAATCCTTTAACACTTCCAATCGATTCAATGGCCCCCAAAACCGTGGTCCCCGTGCGGCCGGGAAGAGGAAATTCGTCCGTCGTGAGCCCTCTCGGACTCCACTTCATCTCTTCTCTCCGACTGCTCCTGCTGCCACCAGGTAGATCCTAGCGATAGGATCATTACTAGGGAGGAAGGTTGATTTTGATTTATTTGAATGAGGGTTTCTTGTTGGGAGACAGTTAATTGAGATGGGATGAGAAAATTTGCTCCTAGACTGCCCACATATCCCTCTTTGGTAAAGAGTTTTACAAGAATTGACTAGAGGAGACAATGGATTGTTAGCAAGTGAGAGGAATGGTTTGTTACTGCTGAGATTCTTCTAGATTATTGGAATTACCCTATCTGGTTCCACTTTTCCAGATGATGAAGCTTTATCAAGATTATTAAAGAAATTTTGGATTTGAAGAGTTTTTGCTAATCAGCTGCCACTAGAATTGAGATTATTGCATAATATCTGCAGTAGGATCTTTTCCTAAAACAGGAGATTTGACTATGTTCTGAGAGAGATATCTTTGTATGGATGCATTGTTCAGGCAAGCCATCAATCTTCCCAGCATGATATATGGTACATAGCAGATTGTGGAGGGAAAAGAAATCAAGTCTGCCTATGGCATGATCTTGACAAAGTTTTTCGAAGCCAAGGTGTGTGATTTCTGATAGTGAACCAGAAGAACTGAGACACACTGATTTTTATTGGCACTATTCATCGAATGGGATTTTCAAGAAAGAATGGTGGGAAAGGAAAGAACAAGATAGAGCTAGAGCTGAGGCCCAGGACCCTCTGAGACATCATCCCTGACCTCGAGCCCTTTGTTTCTGACCTCTGCTCAGGCCCCAGTTCCATATTTGATCAGCCTCATCATCTTCTGAGATTTTCAGATGAACAACTTATCAGTTAAAGCTTATTTGATGATATGAAAACAAAGATTTGAGAATGAAATTTATGAATTGAGAGAGACTTTTATTTTAGAGATTATTCAAGATGAGTCTACTCTCATCTTCTTGGTATCCTTAAGTGCTGAGCTTCAAAAATATTTGAAGAACTTAAGGATATTGCGGAGATGGAGAGACATATGAATGCAACGGGAGCTTCAAGAAAGATTGACTGCTTGCAGTTGATGAAGACTCAAGATTATTAAAATTCAATGATGGAATGAAAAATATTGGATCATTTAAAGGATTGTAAGAAATTTTTGAGTTTTAGATTTTAATCCTTGATGTACAAGTTTTTATTATGTTTCATTTTGAATGTGAACATTTTGATGTAATTGACCTTTAATGAAATGATGATTATAAATTTCCTTATTTAATGAATGAATGAATTTGAAATCTTATCTTGAATGAATGTTTATGCTTCTCTACCTTTTTGTTGATAACAAAAAAGGGGGAGAATTTTATATATGATTTTATGATTGGATTTGAGAAAATAAAAGTAATCAATGAGATAAAAATTATTTATTTAAGTTCATAGGGGGAGCTACCTCATTGAGGGGGAGCCTAACCTAACATGAAAAAAAATAAATTCAATATAATGCATATACTCAATGTTTTTGTCATCATCAAAAAGGGGGAGATTGTTGAGAAATTATTGAAACATAATTGCCCCAACTTTATTGATTTTGATGATTCCAAAAGCCATTGAGTTATTAAAAGATATAATGAGTTTATTTAAATATAAATTTATTTTGAATGGCTCAAGTTTGATTTAATCAATTTTGAAAGTAACTTTAAGCTCTTAAACTTTCAAAAAGAAATTTTATAATTCATTTTTAATCAATGAGTTTTTGGAAATCTTGAATCATTCTTAATGTCAGTCAAAACAATCATTTTAAGTCAATCAGAAAAGTTTCTGATTTTTGATACGTTCCGAGCCGACTCAGTTTCAGAGTCGACTCCCCCTCAGAGTTTTTCGAGTCGACCCCTGATTCCGAGCCGACTCCTGGACTGTGCGAGTCGACTCCGCTCAGACACCAGAAGAATTTTTTGAGCACTTCGAAAGTTCGAGTCGACTCCCGACCAGGAGTCGCCGAGTCGAGCATTTCTACGAGCTCGAGCCGACTAAGCTGAGTCGACTAATCTGGGCATTTTTACGATTCAGCTCCAACGGTAAGTTTTTGATAACGGCTATTTTTCTTGTTCTAACGGATATATTTTTGCAGAATCTATAAATAGAGGAGTTCTTTTCAAATCAAAGAAGATAGAAATCAAAAAGAGAGAAAAGAATATCTTTCAAAAAGAGGGAAAAACAGAGCTTATTGGAAAAATCTTCTAGCTCAAATAGAGTGATTCAAAAGGAGTGAAATCAAAGAGGAAGTTCCGTCTGCTCCAGATCTTCAATCCACAAAAGTCAAAAGAAAATCCAAAGCTTTTCAAAGATCAAATCGAAGGATTTTCAACATTCAACAAAAGGAGAAAAAGCTTCATCTCAACTCCAAAGTTTTCAAACGGTCAAGAATCTTGCTGAGGCCTGATTCAACACTTCAAGAGGAGTTAAAGAGGAGAAGGAAGAAAGCCAAAGCCACACCATCTGCTATCTTATCAGGCTTTTCTAACCCTTTTATACTTAATTTGTATATTTGCTCAAGGGGAGCTTTCAATATTAAACTCTGAATATTTTATTGTTTGCTGATTCAATCAGTGGATTGAATCAGTGGAGGTTATTATACCTCGTTGCAAGCCGGAGTGCTTGTGTTGGGTTAGTTGTGAGCCCGTGAAAAACAACGTGTAGGGTTTTGTGCTGGTAAGCCCGAGTAAAACCGGCTGGGTTCGTTGTGACCCGGTAAAACAACAAGTTTGAGTTGTGAGCTTGGAAAACAACTCGGCTGTAATCTAGAGAGATTATAGTGTGGACCCAAGTGAATCTTGGGAGTGGACGTAGGTGTTGGTTGCACCGAACCACTATAAAATTATCTTGTGTTTGCCGTGCTATATTTTCTCTCTCTATCTCTCTTTATTATTTGCTTGTGCATTGCTTTAAGTTAATTTCTCACTTGCACATCTTGCAAACTAATTAAAAATTTAAAAAGTCTTAAATTTTTAAGAACCCAATTCACCCCCCCCCCCCTCTTGGGTTGCCATCTGGGCCAACACTTCAATATTAAGTTTTTCAAGATCTTTTTCAATTATGTTTGTATCTTCCTCATCATCAATCTTTTCAGATCCAGTTGCTAAAGATTCATCAAAAACTACATGTATGGATTCTTCTACTATTAAGGTTTTCTTGTTAAAGATTCTATAAGCTTTACTAGTTGTTGAATAACCTAGAAAAATTCCTTCATCAGATTTAGCATCAAATTTTCCTAAGTTATTTTTACCATTATTATGAATGAAATATTTACATCCAAATGCATGAAAGTATTTTATATTTGGTTTTCTTTCATTCCATAATTCATAAGGTGTTTTCTTTAATATTGGTCTTATTAAAGCTCTGTTTAAGATGTAACATGCTGTGTTAATTGCTTCCGCCCAAAAATACTTTGGTAAGTTGCTTTCGCATAGCATGGTACGGGCCATGTCTTCTAAGGTTCTATTTTTTCTTTCAACTACACCGTTTTGTTGTGGAGTCCTAGGGGCTGAAAAGTTATGATTAATTCCATTTTTAGAACAAAAACTTTCAAATAAGTGATTTTCAAATTCAGTTCCATGATCACTTCTTAGAGACACTATGGTAGTGTTTTTCTCATTTGTGACTTTCTTGAAGAATTTCAGAAATATCGAGAAAGTCTCATCTTTGTGAGCTAAAAACATCACCCAAGTGTACCTAGAGTAATCATCTACAATCACTAGACCAAATTTCTTTCCTCCTAGACTTGTGGTTCTAGTAGGTCCAAATAGGTCCATGTGAAGTAGCTCTAAAGCCCTAGAAGTTGAAACAACATTTTTAGATTTGAAAGAACTTCTAGTTTGTTTTCCAAATTGACATGCATCACAGATTTTGTTATTTTCAAAATCTAACTTAGGTAAACCTTTAACTAAATCCATTTTAATTAATTTTGAAATAAGGTGTGTGCTTGCATGACCTAACCTACGATGCCATAACCATCCAATATCATTTATGTTAGCATTGTCAGCAATTAGGCAATGACTACTTTCAGATAATTTGTCTAAGTCAACTAAGTACACATTGTCATGTCTATAACCAGTAAAAACAATGCTATCATTAATGGAATCAGATACTATGCAAATAGAAGATTTAAATGAAACATTAAAGTTCTTATCACATAGTTGGCTTATACTAATTAAATTGTGCTTTAAACCATCAACATAAAGTATATTATCAATAAATGTAGATGGAGTTATGCGAACTTTACCAAGGCCCATAATTTGACCTTTACCGTTATCGCCAAACATCACAACTCCACCTTTCTTTTCTTCTAGGGTGATGAATTCATCTTTGTCACCCGTCATATGTCTTGAGCAGCCACTATCAAGGTACCACTTTTTCTTTGATCTTTTGGCTACAAGACATTCCTGCAACATAATTTAAACTTTATGTTTAGGTACCCAAGCTTTCTTGGGTCCTTCATGGTTAGTAGCAATAAAAATTGTTCCTTTCGGAACCCATATTTTCTTTGCTTTAACATTTAACTTGTTGTTATTATTTAATGTTTTGCATTCAAAAGATTTATGTCCTTTTTGATTACATTTAAAACAAGTAATATTACTTTGGTTACCTTTTACAAAAATATTTTTCAATAATTTTTGCTTTCTAAATGTGTTATACCCTAAACCTGCTTTGTCAAAAACTGCTTTTTGACTATCTAAAATCATATTTAGTTTAGTTGAGCTTAGAGTAAATTTCTCAACAATATCTTTATACTTTTTAACATCTTTCTTAAGAAAATCATTTTTGTTAGAGATTGATTCTTTTTCTAAAGCTAAGGTTTCTAATTGATCTTTTAAATCTTTTGTTGAGTTTTTAGTTTCAGATTTCAACAAATCTATTTCTTGATTAAAATTATCTCTTTCTTTGCTAAGTTCTTCTTTTTCATTAGTTAAGTTCTTAACTTCTAAAGCTAATTCATTTTTACTTTTAGTTAAGCTAATATTGTCATTTTTCAAAAACTTATACTTCTTTTTCAAAGATTTAAAATCAATCATCAATTCATTGAAAGCTTCAAACATTTCATCAAATGTAAATTCATCATTTGAGTTTTCAGGACTTACCTCATTGTCGTTGTCGTCGTTGTTGGCCATGAAGCAGATATTGGCAACTTCCTTTTGTTCTTCTTCTTCCGACGAGGAAGATTCATCAGACCATGTTGCCATATATGCTTTCTTCTTTTTCTTGTAGGCATTTTTCAGCAAAGGACAATCATATCTAAAGTGCCCTGGCTTTTTACACTCATAACATACTAAGGGCTCTTTTTCTTTTTCTTTCTCCTTGTCCTTTTTCTTATCTTTTTCTCCATCAATTCTTGCTTCAAATTTCTTTTTATGGAAGGGCCTTTTTCTCATAAACTTTCTGAATTTTTTGGCCAAGAGAGCAGTTTCATCATCATCTTCATCATTACTTTCACTGCTGCTCTCTTCCATTTCTGCAGTTTTGAGGGCAAGTGTTTTCTTTCTTTTTGTTTCCTCCTCAACATGCTGCTTCATTGTCAGCTCGTGGGTGATTAGGGATCCTAGAAGCTCCTCTAAAGGTAATGCATTGAGGTCCTTTGCTTCTTGGATAGCGGTGACTTTTGCTTCCCACGATCTTGGTAGTGACCTAAGGATTTTGCGCACAAGGTCAACATTAGAATAAATTCTACCAAGACTCTTTAAAAACCATTCACAATATCAGTGAATCTAGTGAACATGCATGTGATGGTTTCAGTTTGTTCCATTGTAAACAATTCATATTTATGAACCAAAATATTTATCTTTGATTCTTTTACTTGGTTTGTTCCTTCATGAGTTATTTCCAACCTATCCCAAATTTCTTTTGCGGAATTACATGTTGAGATTCGGTTGAATTCATTAGAGTCTAAGGAATAATATAGAATGTTAATGGCTTTAGCATTTAATTGAGCCATTCTTCTATCATTATCATTCAATCCCTTTCGGGCTTAGGAACAATAGTGCCATCTATCAAGTGTGTGGGTGTACTAGGTTCATTGATTATTACTCCCCATAATTCATAGTCAGAAGCTTAAATGAATATTCTCATTCTAGCTTTCCAATATGAATAGTTAGTTCCATTAAATAAAGGAGGTCTATTCGTAGAATGACCTTCAGCAAAACATGAACCACTTTGTGTTGCCATAAGGATCTTTAGCCCTTGATCGTGAGATCAAATTCTAAATGAGCACTTGCTCTGATACCAATTGTTGGCCCAGATGGCAACCCAAGAGGGGGGGGGGGGGGGTGAATTGGGTTCTTTAAAAAATTAGCCCTTTTTCAAATAGTTTGCTTGAGATTAATGAAGGCAAATGCAAGGTAACTATAAAGTGCAGTGAATAAGATAGAGATAGAGAAAGAGACAATGAGACAATGAGACACTGCAAACACAAGAGATTTTATAGTGGTTCGGTGCAACTAGCACCTACGTCCACTCCCAAGATTCACTTGGGTCCACACTATAATCTCTCTAGATTATAGCCGAGTTGTTTTCCAAGCTCACAACTCAAACTTATTGTTTTCTCGGGTGCACAACGAACCCAGCCGGTTTTACTCGGGCTTACCAGCACAAAACCCTACACGTTGTTTTTCACGGGCTCACAACTAACCCAAGCTTAAACAAGCTTAAACCGAGGTAAACTACCTCCTCTAGTTCAATCCCCCAGATTGAACTAGGCAAAAATAAGATAAGTATTGTGTGTGAATACAAAGCTCCTCAATGAGCAAATATACAAATTAAGAATAACAAGGTTTAGAAAAGCCTGATTTGAAGATAGGTTGGCTTTTGATCTTTTCTTTTTTCTTCTTTTCTTCTTCTCCTTGCTGGATTGAATCAAGCCTCAGCTCCGATTCTTCGTGGTTGAAGCAGTTGAGAAGGGTTGAAAAGCAAGAAATGAATCTCCTTTCTCCAAGTTGGGAAATCCTCCAAGACTTCGATTTGAACGCTTTGGATTCCTCTTGAGCCTTTTTGGAGTGGAGTGGATTTGAGCTAGAAGGTTTTCCTCTCAAGATTCAAGCTCATGGATTTTTGAAATGGGATTTGTCTATCTCAGATTTTCTCTCTTTGTTTTTCAGATTTTCCATTTTTTTTTTGAACAATAGACTTCCCTTTTTATAGATTTCTTTTACACCATTTTTAGAGAAAACTATCCGTTGGAGTTACCTTGTATCAAAATATATCCATTAGAAATGAGGTAAAATAGAAATATTACCGTTAGAGCTGATCTGGCAACTTTATTTTTCGTTCCAGGTGGGTTGGAGTCGACTCTAACTTTTCTGGAGTCGGCTCTAGCTCGAGGCATTTTAAAATGATATTTCCGGAGTCGTCTCTGGCTTTTCTGGGGTCGACAAGAAACTTTTCCAGAGTCGACTCTAGGTCGGGGCCAGAAAAATCGACTTTCTGCTTCATCTGTGAGAGTCGACTCTAACAGTCTCGGAGTCGACTCTAATGACCGTGCCAGTTTTGGAGTCAGCTCTGTGATTCTCGGAGTCGACTCTAATGTCTGCAATTCTTACCTAGACATTAGATTCGATCCAGAACACATTGTAACTCCTGATTTTGATCTTTCAATAGTCTTATAGGCTGAAACACTAAATCAAAATCATCAGAGCCTTCAAAAATTATACTCAAATAGTTTTGTTAATCATCAAAATCATCAATTGGGTCAACACTTCTTCTCCTCAGGTAGACACCTTAGCCGGGAGAGTAATTACCATGGGTAGAAAGGTCGATTTTGAATTCTTTGAGTCCGAGGGTTTTTCAATTGGAAATCAACTCAAAGAGCTAGGTTGGGATAAAGTGTGCTCACTAGATGTTCCTACCTATCCGGCCCTTGTCAAGGAGTTCTACTTCAATTTGTCAAGAGGTGATGGTGGGATCGTAAGCTCTGTTAGAGGTAAAAGAATCCACCTTACTTTTCAGAAATTAGGAAATCTTCTAAGCATTCCCATCACTGGATTAGCAGCTGATATTCACAGTGAGAGGTCAGATGCTCTGTCAAGGATGTTAGGGAGAGAAGTAACAGAATTTGAAGAGGTTAGGGCTAACCAATTGCCCTTGGAGTTGAGGTTACTTCATAATATTTGCAGCAGAATTTTATTCCCTAAGACCGGACGATTTGAGTATATCTTGGAGCGAGACATAGTGGTGATGGATAGTGTGTTGACTGGTCAACCCATAAACCTTGCTGCAATGATGATTTTCTATATGGCCGAGGCTTAAGGAAAAAGGAGATCTTCACTGTCCTATGGTATGATTTTGACTATGGTTTTCAGGAGCCAAGGAGTTGTGATTTTGGATAATGAGCCTTCAAAGAACCTTAGGCATACTGACTACTATAGTTTGGCTACAGTTCATCGGATGGGATTTGTGAAGGTTAATGGACAATGGGAGAGGAAAGGCAGTTTGGATGAGAGAGCCACTAAAATGAGGTCTTCAGCACCTTTTGAGGCTGGTCCGTCTGTGAGGGTTCCTTCTCCACAGCCTGGCAGTCCTGCTCCTGCTCCAGTTCCAGTACCTCCATCTACTTCATCAGTCAGATTTTTAGACATTCAATTGGAGCAACTTAAAAGTCTACTTGCTGCTCAGAAGGAAGAAATGAAGACAGAGTTTGATAGTCATTTTATGAATTTAAAAGAGATCCTTTACTCTTTGGATGATCGCATTAGTAAAATTGAGTCCACTCTTGGCTCATCTGCTGAATCCTTAAGGAATGATCTAAAGAACATATTTGAAGAACTTAAGGATATTTGTGGAGACTCAGAAACCTACTCTAGATGCAATGCTAAACTTCAAGATAAGATTATGACTGCATGCTCATTTGTTGATAGAAGATTAAAAGAATTTGTAGCGACTCAGAGTGAAGGGATGGAAAAGATTTTAGAACATTTACAAAGGATTATTAGAACTAATCTGTGATTATCATGTAATGAAGTACAGGTTTTGATTCAATGAAGTGTAAGCTGTTGTTTGATGTTTTATCTTGAAATCTTAATGTAATGATGTATAGTTTGATGTTTGACAAAGTTTAATTTCATTTTGTAATGCTTGACTCTTATCAGATACTTAATGAATATCTTTTGATCATTGAAAAATTGTTTGATCTATCAATTTTGTCATTTTACTTAACTCTTCTTGATCTTTTTGTTGATTACAAAAAAGGGGGAGAGTTATGTAGTTATGTCGTATATGCATTGATTAATTATGCTTTGATTGGTATTTGATTGATATTAAATTATTTTGGATATGAATTAATTTAAATAAGCTTAAGTGAAAATTGATATAACTGAATTCTAGGTATCAAACACTAAAATGTAAAGTAAAAGGAAGAACAATTGTTAAATTAAACTTCATAGGGGGAGCTACCTTATTCAGGGGGAGCTTACCTGTGAGGATCACATCTTTGAAAATTTTGATTTGAAAATCCTATGCATATACTCAATGTTTTTATAATCATCAAAAAGGGGGAGATTGTTGACCCAATTATTGATTTTGATGATTAATAAAGGAATTGAGTATATTCATTGTGTTACTAATAAATTTAACAAGTGTTTCTGGGCTTAAAAATATTTGTTTAATCAAAAGGCATCAAGAAACGTGTTTTTGAATCAAGTGCCAAAGGTAAGTTTCAAAATTCAGAGCCTGGAGTCGACACCTAGAAAGTCTGGAGCCGACCCCATGGCCAATCAAATGTCTTTCTGATTTTTGATACGGTCCGGAGCCGACACCCAGAGTTTCGGAGTCGATACTTACAGTGTCTGGAGCCGACTCTGACACGGGGACAGAACGCATGATTTTTGATTACCTTGGAGCCGACACTTACAGTCTTTTGGAGCCAACACCTGAATATGGCAAGCCGACACTTTACTTTTTCGAAGCCGACTCCTCAACGAGCTCAGAACTTTCTATTTTTGGATACACGACTTGGAGCCGACACCTAAAAAGTTGGAGCCGACTCCAACCTGTCAGGAATGGATTTTTAAATTGCCAAATCAGCTCAAACGGTGATATTTTCTTTACCTAACCCCTAACGGCTATATTTGATGTATGGAAAAACTTTCCAGGTACATTCCAACGGCTAGTTTCACACCCAAAAACGGATTAAATGGAATCTATAAAAGGGGGAAGAGCATTCGTTTGAAAAAAAAAGGAAGAAAAAATGGAAAATATAGAGAAATCATATTGAAAAAATCCGAGAGGTCTTAAGCAAGAAATCAAGAGAAAAGAATCCACGTTCAAATTCTTCTACTCCAAAAAGCTCAAAGAGAAATCCAAGGCGTTCAACTTGAAAAATCGGAGGATTTTCCAAAAGAAGAAAAAGCCCTGTTTTTGTGATTTCCCAACTTCTCATCTGCAACATCTGTGAAGAATCGGAGCTGATGCTTGATTCAACATCTCAAAAGAGAAGAGAAAAAGAAGAAAAGAAGAAAAGCTCAAATCCAATCATCTTCAAATCAGGATTTTCTAAACTTGTTTATTTACTTTGAATATTTTCTCATTTAAGGAGCTGTGTGTTATTGTAAACATTATTTTTTCTTATTTTTGCTAGTTCAATCAGGGGGATTGAATTAGTGGAGGTAGTACACCTCGGGACAAGCTAGATTAGCTTGTGTTAGGGTTTTATGCTGGTGAGCCCGGAAAACTAGCTGGGTTCGTTGTGATCCCTGGGAAACAACAAGTTTTGAGTTGTGATCTTGTAAAACAACTCGACTGTAATCTAGTTGATTATAGTGTGGACCCAAGTGGAACTTGGGAGTGGACGTAGGTGTTGGATACACCGAACCACTATAAAATTCTTGTGTTTGCCGTGCTTTAATTGTCTCTCTCTATCTTTTCATTTGTGATTGAAATTTATTCTACACTTAATTATTTCAAAGCCAATAATTTTAAAAGGTTAAAATATTTAAGAACTCAATTCACCCCCCCCCCTCTTGGGTTGCCATCTGGGCCAACATAGTTGAAAATAGAAATAGAGAGAGAGTAAGAGAGAAAGAGCACGCTCAAGAACTCAGGCGACAGTTGACTGGAATTAACTCCAGGTAACTGAAGACTTGAATGCATTCGGCCAAGAGGCAAGCAGGAAATCCTAGCTAGCTAGTCAGCTAGCTCACAAGAGATGCCACGGCAAAGAAAAGCATCCAGAGGAGAGAGATAGGCAGCTCCTTAGGCAACTAAAACATTTGCTAGTTAGCTTCCCAACTAACTAGCAACAAAAGAAATCGGCCAGGAGAAAAGTGCAAAGCACTTAGTTAGCTCAGCAGCTAACTATGAAAAAGATAGTTAGCTCTTCAGCTAACTAACAAGCAATTCAAACGGCAGAGGAAAGAGGCCATGCTATGGTAGTTAGCTCCCCAGCTAACTAGAAAGTGAAGGCTCACGGCTTGCAGGAGATACAGAAGATGGGAGTTAGCTCAATAGCTAACTAAAGAAGTGTTGTTAGCTAGTGAGCTAACTAAGTTTAAAAGCAATAGAGAACCCTTCCAACTTAGTTAGCTCTCTAGCTAACTAAGGAAAAAGCAGCATAGAGATCTCCCAAGCTAGTTAGCTCACTAGCTAATTGAGCAAAAGGCAGTCACACGTCGGAATAAAGCAGCTAACTTTCCAGCTAACTAACCAACAGGTAGCTAGCTCTCTAGTTAACTACAGAAAGTGTTCAAACAGCCAGAGAGAGAGGAAGTTAGCTCTCCAGCTAACTAAATTTTGAAAATGCACGGCCTGAACATCCCTGTGAAAAATAGTTAACTAAGCAGTTAGCTCCAAAGTAAAATAGTTAGCTAACAAGATATGCTAGCTAGCTAAGAGAACCTGCAGCTAGCTAAACAGTTAGCTAGAAATGAAGTGCATTCGGCCAGGAAAAGTAACAGGTAACTGTAGTTAGCTAAAAAGCAGTCCAGTTAGCTCAAAGGCATCACAAGCTAACTAACCAGCTAGCCAAAAATGGAGGACGTTCAGCCAGCAACAGTGACGAGCACTTTAGCTAACTGAAAGAACTCCAGCTAGCTAACAAGCTAGCTCAATGAGGATGACGCTCGGCCAAGCCACTGAGATAGCTTACCAGTTAGCTGAATGTCATACCAGCTAGCTAAATGGAATAACAAGTTAGCTAACCAGTTAACTCTCAAGCCAATAAGATTATATAAGGCAAACAAAATTTAATAGGTAGAAAAATAGAATGAAGTACTCTCTTACCAATCAATTTTGTACGAAGATACTTACTTGCAAAGCAACCGAACTTCCCTGTATTAAGCTTAGAATTACTTAATTATTTTGTAATCATCAAAATCAATCTAGGATCAACAATCACATTACTAGTTCTATACAACATGACCATGCTCTTCAAATCTTTGGATCATTGCACCTAAGGCAAAGTCTGGTCGTGGATCATCTTCTTCTCGAGGTATCAGTGAGTGTTCTCCCTCTAACCCTTATAGTTTTCAGTCCATGGTAAGAAGATCTGTAGCTTTTGGTAAAGTAGTTGATTTTGATTTTTTAGCTGCTGAAAACTTTGAAATTGGTGAACTATTAGTATATCAAGGTTGGGAGTTCTTACTCAAAACAAACCTTCCTATCTTTCCTGATCTCATCAAATTTTCTACTATAATATTAGCTTTGGTGATGGTAGGGTATCTTCTATTGTTAAAGGTGTTAGAATTGATTTCAATGAAGATACATTAGGAGAAATCCTGAATATTCCCGATGTCGGTGCTTTTAAGGACACTCTTGAAGACAAAAAGTATAAAATGGAAATTATTATTGATATTGAGAATGCTTCCAATATTGATCGGATTTTTGCTAAAGATTTAAGTGTAGAAATGAGGTTACTACATAATATTATTTCTCGATGTCTTACTCCTAGAAGTGGTAGCTTTGATTATGTGAATGACCAAGACTTAACCATCATGTACCAAGTTGTAAGCAAAATTTCTTTGCACCTACCTAGGATAATGATCTGTGTTATGAAAGAGGCTGTTAATAGACCTAGAGCAGCCCTACCCTATGGCCTTCTTCTCACCCATATTCTTACTCATTTTGGTGTTAATGTTAAAGGTGAGAATGTCTATAACCTTAGCCATATTGATTTCTACAATGAGCGTACCCTACTTCGTATGGGAATTAAAGTAGATGGCCAATGGATAAGGAACAAAGGGAAGATGCAAGACCCTTCTGCACCTATCCAAGGGGAGGGATCTACTATGCCTCAAGAATTTTTTGCTGAACCTCAAACTTTTTCTTCTGGTTTTGTTGACCCTTCTACTAATTATTCTTATATGTTTGAAGTAAGTGATCTTATGACTATTGACCCCAATCCTTCCATTGATGGTAATCCTTCCTTTGACAATAACCCTACTTCGTATGGGAATTAAAGTAGATGGCCAATGGATAAGGAACAAAGGGAAGATGCAAGACCCTTCTGCACCTATCCAAGGGGAGGGATCTACTATGCCTCAAGAATTTTTTGCTGAACCTCAAACTTTTTCTTCTGGTTTGTTGACCCTTCTACTAATTATTCTTATATGTTTGAAGTAAGTGATCTTATGACTATTGACCCCAATCCTTCCATTGATGGCAATCCTTCCTTTGACAATAATCCTCATGATCCACCACCTGTCCAAAATCCTTTCCAACCAAATCATCCTATCATTGCTAAGATTGACCCGGATGATATAAACACATTAGTAAAGAGGATTTCTGATGTTGTTTCCATTGATGGATCTAGGACCAGTTCATCTTCATATTTTTCTGACACATCCATTATTCCCCACGTCTCTTCCATGTATGCTTCCTGGACAGAGATCAAATTGAGTTTATGTGACTTCTCAATGTTATTAAGGGAAAGCATTTAATTATGGTGAGATGGTGGATATTACAAAAATCTTTACTAAAATTTTCAAGCTGAGAAATGACATGAATTCCTTGTTGGAGAGTGTCGGTGTGGCAAGTACTGAGATTGCTACTTTTCGTGTCCAAACTGAAAGAGCTCAGTCTACCCTTGCTAGCCTTTTAAACATTGTTTCTCAATGCCACAATATGTCTCTGGTAATTCATGGTTTCATCTCTCAACTGTCTCCGCAGAAAGAGGATCCTCTTTACCGACCTGCTCCTCATCTGGCTTCATCTTATTCTTCTGGACGTGGTCGCTCTCATGGATCTTCATCTCGAATCAACATTCTTGACAGATTTTATAGTGTTTTGGACCTATTTCTATATTTAATTTTGTTGTTTGACTGTATGATTTCTGTTTACTGCTAACGACCAATGTTCTAATGGCTTGTATATTATTAAAGACTAATTGTATGACTGTAAGACTGTTATGACTTAGCTTGTACTTTATTATCTACTTATTAAAAATTTTATGCTTATCTTTATACTATTATTACATAATCTAGTTATTCCATTCTTTGAAGAAAAGACAAACAGTGAATACATGCATATCTTTTCACCTTCTTTTGATTGATGACAAAAAGGGGGAGAAATGAAAAGCATACATTCTGATTTGGAAGAAATGAAATGCATACATTCTGATTTCATGATTTGAAATACAAATTTTTCAAATTTTGTTGGAGAAATGGAATGCATACAATGTTTTGAAAAATTGGAAAGAATTTGAAACATGTACTCTACTTTTGAAAATTTTAATATTTCAAAACCAAAGGAGGAGTTATGCAATGTATTTTTTAAATATTATAGTTTATATATTCTTGAAAATCAGAGTTTTGGCACATTACACCAGGTTTTAGCACGCATTGTCTTATACTTCAAAATTCCAAGGAATACTTTAATTTGAAACTCTCTATCTCTTGTTGAATACTTAAGTGTTTTGTCATCATCAAAAAGGAAAGATTGTTGACCTTTTATCAATTTTAATGAACACAAAATAATTAAGTATTATATTAATATCATTTTTATCAAGATTAATTAATTTTAGGTTATTCATCATGAAAAAAAATACTTGCTTCTTTTTAAGGTAAATTTTGATTCAATGAAAGGTAATGCCGGTAACATATTAATGTGCTTTTCAAGTTAAATTATTTTCAAAAGGTTTGCAATGAATAATCTTTTTCAAAGGATTTGGATTTTGTGACCATTGAATGTTTTCCAGGTGTTTTGTGTATACTTATTGTTTGAATAGTTTATTTTTCAAAATGATTTTCAAGTTTAATTATATTACATTATCTTGAACTGAATTTAATTATTTTACAAATCATTCATACAAACTCTACAACCAAATCTTTATTCTGTAAAATTTTTATTTAGCTTCTACGTGTCATGAATATTTTTTTTTGGAGTTGAATGAGTACCAAATTATCTTCAAGTATTAATTGGATGATCAATTTTGAGTGTTAGCCGTCCAAGTTTGTTTGGCAATTAGTCTTTCTTGGCACCCATGTTTTTATTCAATGTTGGATGACCGAAGTCTTGTGCTAGGTGACCAGATTTTTTTTGCTTTTTGTTTCTTTTCCCTGGCACTTCTTGGACCAAATGTTGTACGATTAGAAGCTTGAATTGGCTAACTGATTTTGTATGCCATTTGGTTTCTCCCTTGCACTGATTTTTGGCCTCAAAAGTTGGCTAACCGAATGTTTGGATCGGGTGATCGGATTTGAATTGCCTTCAGTGTTCTCCCTGACGCCTTTTTAGCTTCAAAAATTGGTCGATCGGTTTCATGGACCGGCCGATCGGATTTAAATGCATTTCGGTCTCCCTGGCACTGATCTTATTGGCTTAAAAAGTTGGCCGACCGAAGTTGTGTGCCGGACGACTGATTTTCTATGGTTTTTGGTTTCTCTTTTGCTGGCTCCACTTGGACATAAAGTTGGGCGACCGAAGCCTTGTGCTAGACGACCAATTCTTTGTGGCTTTCGGGTTCTCTCCTCCCTGGCTCCCACATGACTCAAATGCTGGATGACCGGGCTTGTACATTGGGCATCCGATTTTTCCTTGTGACTTTTTGTAGGCGATCGGACTCAAGCCTTGGGCTTCTGATTTTTTCTTCTAGGCGACCAGGTTCATGAGTTGGGCAATCGACTCTATGCTTTGGACGGCCGACTCTTGAATCTGGGCGTCTAAGTTTTGCATGCTCTCATTCTCTCTCTCTTGCAACATTCTTGTAACGGCTATATTTTTGGGTATATATAGATCTGTTAAACATTGATTCAGTGTGAAAAGTATGAAGAAAAAGAGTGGAAAAATACAAGAAGAAAAGAAAGAAAAAGAGAAAGAAAAATACTTTGAAAAAGAGGTTTATTCTTGAAAGAAGGTTGGAGAGTTGCATTGATTGTTTTCAAAGCCACTTGGAGTGCATTTATTTTCTATTTTTAGCGTGGTGTAAAAGCTCCAACAACCTTTCTTTGAAGGGCATTCAAAGCTTCCACAAAGGCTTCATTATTGTTGTTGTGCACTTAAAGAATCTTCAAGTTGTAAAGTATTTTTTATTGAATATCTGCTCAATCGTTAGGAGCATCTTGTATAAACATTGCATTATTGTGCTTTGATTTATGTTTCACAATTATGAAATGTGTGAGGGTAGAGGTCTACCCGTAAGTGTATTTGTAAGGCTTGCTTATGCCCAAAATAAGCTTGCTAGTCAGATAGGCTGGTGGTATCTAGTGAATTCCCAAGAGGTTCTTGGGGTGTGGACGTAGGTGCCGAGTTTGGCATCGAACCACATTAATCTTTGGTGTTTGATTGTGTTATTCTCGTGTTTGCTTGCACATTATTCACTCTTCACTCCACTCGATTAATTTGTGAAAGAAAATCTAGTGCACATACTTGCTAGATAATTAAATTTTTAAGAAACCCAATTCACCCCTCTCTTAGGTTGCTACATCTGGGCAACAATACCCAAATCAAAATTTGATTCTTGTAGATAAACTACATAAACATTAGAAATAGTAGTTCGTCTTTATCGTTGATACCTTCTTAATGCAACTTCATTGGGTTCATTTATTGCAGGTTCATTAGTAATATCATCATTCTATGGTGTTTGATCATTGATTTGTTATTTTTGAGAGTTGTTAAAAAGTTCGACAACTATAGGAACAACAACTTGAGAAGAAATTATAGGTGAAGAAACTTGCACCTTAACTTCTTGTATTTTTATTTTACGTGATTCCAAACTCCCACTAACTTCACTATTCTCAATGAACCTTACATTTTCAGATTGAACAATTCTTATACTATGGTTAAGACAATAAAATTTATACCCTTTTGATCTTTTTGGATAACCAATGAAAAAACCACTAGTTGTTCTTGAGTCCAATTTCTTTTTATGTGGATTGTAAATCCTTACTTTCGCTGGGCAACCCCAAACATGTAAATGCCTCAAACTGGGTTTCCTTCCTATCTACAGTTCAAAAGAGTCTTTGGAATTACCTTACTAGGAACCCTATTTAGCAAATATAGTAGTCTTTAAAGCATGCATCCACAATAATAAGGGTAATGATGAATTGCTTAACATACTTCTAACCATATCCATTAGAGTTCGATTATGCCTTTCTGCAATACCATTTGTTCTGGTGTTCCAAACATTGTGTATTGAGCGCATATGCTATGCTTTTCAAGAAATTTGACGAATGGACCAAGGCATTGTCCAGTTTTATCATATTTTTCATAATATTCATCACCTCTATCAGACCTGACTATTTTTACTTTTCTGTCTAGTTGTCTTTCAACCTCATTGATAAACATTTCTAGAACATTTACCGATTGAGATTTTTCATGCAACAAATAGACATAGTCATAACGTGAAAATCATCAATAAAGGTGATAAAATACTTTTCTCCACTAAAAAATGGAATATCAAAAGGCTCACATATATCGACATATATAATTTCAAGAAGCTGTGTACTTCTTGTGGTAATTTTCTTGATTATATGTTTTGTGTGTTTTTCATTAATACAATCCACACAAATCCCAAGATTAATAAAATCTAAATCAAGAAGGATTTCATTTTTTACTAATCTCTCAATTCATTCTTTGGATATATGACCCAAACATTTATGCCACAAATAAGTTGATTATTCATTTACTAAATTGCATTTAGTACCAACATTATGATGCAAGGTCAATAATGTCTCAGCAAAAAGACTATCAAGCTTAAATTTGTACAAACCATCAGAAAGAACACCAAAACCAATAAGAAGATTGTGTTTAAACAAACTGAAACATCCATTTCTAAATTTAAAACAATATCCAACTAGTCAAGTTTGGATTAAAAAAACTAAATTACGAGAAATAGAAGAAACATAGAATGTTTGGAAAAGGTCTAAATGATGTCTAGTATCTAGAATCAAATGATAAGTTCTAAGGGCTTCAACTGGAGCTTTAACTCTATTTCCCATTAAGATAAAGTTTTCATTTGGGTTTATGGTTTGGATCGAAAGGAATCCCTGCATCGTATTAGAAACATAAGTGGTACAACCAGTATCAATCCACCAAGTATTATAAGGAACTTCTGTTAGGTTTGATTCAAAACATACAAAAGCCCTAGGCTTACCCTTCTTTTCAAACCATGCCTTACATTTTCGGCAATCATTCTGATAGTATTCATGTTTTTTGCAGAAGTGACACTTATCATCCTTTCATTCCTTCTTGTGGATTTGAGCAGATGACCCATTTATCTTTAGTGATCGTTGCTTACTCCTTCCTTTCTTATCTTTTTTAATTTATTTTTAGCTTCTTGCTAACCATGAGATTGATAGAATGATTTTCTTATTTCTTAAGTTTTGGTTCCTCTTGAATGAGCATGCTTTGCAGTTCATTCATATTCCACTTATCCTTCATAGTATTATAACTCATGTAAAATGGACCATAAGAGGCAAGGAATTGATAATGAATTACACAAGAAAAATCTCATTCACTTCCAATCCTATAGTCTCCAGTCTTGCTGCTATTTGTCATTTCAACAACATGCTCATGCATAGTATGAGAACCATCAAACTTAATGTTAGTTAAAGTACTCAATAATGTCCCAGCAAGTGACTTATCAAAGTCGAATTGGGAACGTGCTTCCCCAAACTACATAAATTCCTTAGCACTTTCAGTAGCAGGAATTATGGACTTGATGTTGTTTACTACAATCATTCGCATGAACATTAGGCTTAGTCTATTTGATCTTTCCCAAGTCTTATGGAAAGACCTCTGTTCAGCACTGCTAGAGTCTGTAAGAGCAGTGGGTTTCTCATTTATGAGTGCCAAATCAAGATCTAGCTTGCAAATTAAGAGAAACAGGAACAGATGCTGATTAAACAATCATATTATTCATTTATAAGCATCGCATAATTATGAGTAAATAAATTTATTTCATTTGATATCTATATACTTTCTAATTTGGCCTCTTTGGTAACTAACAAATTACAAATAATATAGATATCAATCAATGCTCTAATACTACATGTAAAATTCATTAGAGGATTTTCTTTAATAAACATTATGGCCAAGATATTAGAATAAATGATTTTCATATAAAAAAACTTAAATCAAGAAAGCATACTTTGATCCATTAATATTTCTTTACAAGAGATTGTGTATGGGTTATCGAAAGATTTAGTTTCTTTCTTTTTTTATTTTTTTCTCCATCCATTTTGATGGTAAAACAGACTAAGAGAGAGAGAGAGAGAGGACCAATATGATAATACGTTAAATTCTCTTTATAAGATAATAACTTTTTAAAAAATTAATTAATAAAAAATTAATTTTTATTAAATTATTATTATTTAAATTTAAATAAATAATTATTTATATATCCACGTCAACCACAAAAAGAGAACGCTAACAACGTGATGTTACCTGCTAAATGCTTTTTGTTGCTGCCAAATCACGTGCGATGAACGTCGGGTAGTTAGGATTGCTACGTGCGCCGAGAGGTCGCCGTCTTCCTTCTGAAGCCTGCAAAAAGTCCCGGACTGGTGGTTCCGGCGGGGACCCTCCGACGCCCAAGTCAGTGAGTTGTCCAACAGGGATATGATTTCTGTGTGGAATTCTTAAAGAGGAAGTCAGAGAGAGTCCCCTCGCATGGAGCTCGGGTCCTCTTTTTATACCTGTTGGGGTCCTGTTTACCTCGCTCTGTTGGAACCGTCGAATCTTTCCCCTTGCGATGTTTCATCGAACGGCAAGTTGTTGGGCTGTTGCTGGATAAGGGGCCACTTATAGCGGTAACCGCCGATCAAGCTAACACTCGCCCGTGATTTTGGTGAGCGAGGTGCTTGGCAGTGGACCTTAAATCACGGGATCCGTTGTGTGAGACTGGTCTTTGTGCACGTGGATAGTGCTGAAGGCCGACGCTGGGAGTCAGGGCTGGAGGCCGGCGCTGGAGGCTGACGCTGGATGGTCGTCGCTAGTCTCAGCGCTGGGGCCGACGCTGGTGGCCGGCACTGAAGGCCGACGCTGGAGGCCGGAGCCGAAGTCAGCGCTGGGGCCGACGCTGGTGGCCGGCACTGAAGGCCAACGCTGGAGGCCGGAGCCGAAGTCAGTGCTGGGGCCGATGCTGATGGCCGATGCTGGAGGCCGGAGCCTAAGTCTCAGCGCTGGACTGCTGCTGATGGCCAACGCTGAAGGCCGACACTGAGCCCGCGAAAGG
The DNA here is from genome assembly GCA_900491605.1 of Calamus simplicifolius. Taxonomy (NCBI): domain Eukaryota; kingdom Viridiplantae; phylum Streptophyta; class Magnoliopsida; order Arecales; family Arecaceae; genus Calamus; species Calamus simplicifolius. The sequence continues at coordinate 284,359 of UESW01001444.1, read as the reverse complement.
GGGTTTTGCTGTCACATCATTGCTTTCGAAAACCGTGCAAAAGATAATACTACCCCGGGAAAACGGCCAGCCGTATCAAATGCCCCCCCGCCCCTAAGATGGGTGAGCGTTTACTTACCCGCAAAAGGGGTGTTAATATCCTCTAGGCGGCCGGTTTTCGCATCATTATTTCGCCTTTGTTGGGATTAAGGAGGATTTCCCTTGGGCAGTGTTACGAAAAGGCGAGCGGTATCATTGCGATAAGGTTAATGCCTCCCTTTTTATCGGTGGTCTTTTCGAGTTTTTCGCATTGACAGGCCGTCGAAACGCCTCCAAATTGAAGACGGATGCGTGGTTGGATTGGACGATTGCGGGGTGTCCTGTGATGGCGTTATGAGGACAAATAGCCCTCATCTTTCCATCCTCTCCATTTCTTCCGCTGCTGCCCCCTTTTGAGTCCGCCAACGTTCCTCTGTTTCCCGTGTTCATTCTCTCCCGTGCCCTGTTTTTGGCTCGATTTTTCCAGGTTAGTTCCTATGGTTTCCTCACCTTCTTGCTCCATCTCTGGTTCCTGGGGGGGTTCCCATAACCCTTCTCAGACTTCTGATTCCTTATTAAGCCAATGGTTTACTCCTTCTTCTAACCATTCTTCACCGGAGCAGCGGCCAGTCAGTCGTCCCCTACCCGGGACTCGTCCGGCCGGTGGGCGGATTTTCGCCCGGAGCCAGTCAATGGCTGCCGGTCCTTCTAGGGTCGCCAAGGAGTCCCCCGTAGGGACTGCGTCCTCTATGTCTTCTCAAGACATAGTAAACCTAAAAGCCAAGTATAGCTTCCCTTCGGACCTTCATCTATTTTTCCCTACCTCCAATAACAGGGTAACTTCTTCCCGTTCCGGAAGGGTTGCTTTGTACGGAACCTTTTTTAAGGCCGGGCTCCGGTTGCCGATCCACCCTTTTATCCTCAATCTCCTAGACCGGTACTCCTTGACTCCTTCCCAGTTAGTTCCCAACTCAATCCGAACTATTGTCGGTTTTTTGGTACTCTGCCACTTGCAAGGCATTGAGGCCAGTATCTCTTTGTTCCGCAGCTTTTATACCCTTCGCAAACAGTCGAGTTGGTGGTCTTTCACCCCTAGGTCTAATAGGATTCTCAAATTGTGTCTTCCTACTTCCGTTAAAGGGTGGAAGGACAAGTTCTTCTTTGCGGACATCAGTGGGGTTCGTGGAAGCTGGGGGATACCCAACATTGACGCCAATAGGGATCCCTCCATCCTTCCACGAGATCGGATGGCATTTGGGCAGCTTCTGACTGCCGACATCCCTCGGTGTAATATGCTTTTAGCCGAGGAGAACCTTCGTCTTGCCGGCCTAATTCCCGCGAGGGGTGAGCACTCAATCACTCGCCTCTCTTCTCCTCCCTTTGCTTTTCTTTTCTTTTCTTCTTTTTCCCCTCTTTCTTTTCTCTTCTCTCTTTTTTTTTTTTTTTAACTATTCTTCGCCTGTGTAGGGATGGCGCCGACGCTTCACGAGCTTAAGCAGGCGGCCACAGGAAGAGGAAGATTAGAGGGGATGTGCCCCCTGCCGCAAAGAAGGGCCATTGCTAAAGTCCCAAGGAGGGCCGACCCGGGGAGGGTTGATGCTGAGAGGGCCGATGCGGGAAAGGCCGACACTGGAGGGGCTAAAGTCGTGAAGCCCCTGCGTGCAAAGGTTTTGAAGAAGGCGGCCCTAAAAAGGCCGACGCTGGTGAGGTCGAGGCCAAGGGGGCCAGGACTGCAGAACCCTCGCATACATGCGAGGCGGCCAAGGCCCAAGGCGACGAACCCGCCGTGACAAAAGTTAGGGCCGAGACCGGCAAGGAGGTAGAATCAAGCCATCTAGAGAGAAGATCCGCAGCTTCAACTCCTCCGGTTATTCTGCTCGACCTTTCTCCTGAGAGGATTGCAAAGGCGCCGTCGCCCTCGCCTAAGGCCGTAGAGACAGAACAAGCTCCTGCGGGAGTAGCGACGATCCCAGCGACTGTTCTGCCTCCATGGGGGCGACAGCTGAAGCGCCTCCACCAGCTAAGGGGTCGGAGGCGGCAAGTTCAGAGGCGGAATCTGCCTCTGTAGGCCCAACGCCAAGGGAAGAGAGGGGCGTCGATCCTTCCTTCCAATCGCTGTTGGCAAATCACAGCCGCTGGGCTGAACGGACCCTGGAGGAAGCCACGGTGGTTGAGTTGCAAGAGTTTCTCCGGGTCAGGGGAGAGTCACCTTCTTCCGCGAAGCATCGGTGGCGCATCTTTGGGTGAGATTTTCTCCTTTATCTTCTCTTTTCTTCCTCCCTTCTCTTTTTTTTTTTTTTTTTTCATCTTGACATTTCCTCCAGGCATTGAATTCTCTAGTCGCCCTGAAGAACCTCTGGACCTTGAGCGATACCGCTATCGAACAAGCACGGGAGGAGATGTTGTCCCTCCAAGTCAAGGCGGAGAAGTCGGCAATGGCTCTGGAGGACACTCGGGCCACCCTAAAGGGTGAAATCGATGTCGCCCGGCTACGAGCCGAAAAGGCTGAGTATGCGCTAGAGGTTGCTCAGCGCCGCGCAGCCAATGAGCTAGATAATGCTCAGGTGGCCGAGGAAAAACAGAAAGCGGCCGAGGAGAACCAAAGGGCAGCCGAAGAGAAGCTGAAGGTGGCAGAATTGGAGGTGTGCGTTTTGAAGACCCAATTAAGTTCTGCCTCCGCTGAGACAAATGCAGCCCAAGAAGCCACCCGCCAGTACATACCAAAATTGCAGATCTGGAGGCGGCAGTGACAGAGGCCCAGAGGAGGGCCATCGAGGCTGAAAAAAGGGGGCCGAGGCCGTAGAAGATTTTAAAAAATCCAAAGCCTTCGACAAGGAGGTGGCCGAGTCAGCGGCGCTTGCTTATGACGCCGGCTTTCAAGACTGCAAAGATAAAATCCAGGAGCTCTACGACCTAGAGGATATTGAGGGACTGAAGCCTGATGATGTCCCTGAGGATGATGCCCCAGCTTCGGATGACCATTAACAGCTTTTGGTTTCTCTTTTTGTATCGATCTGTGCCTGACCTGAGTCGGTGACTTTGTAGCCTTTAACTATCAATGAATGCTTTTAATCCCTATTTCGCCTCTTTGGTTATAATTAGCTTTATTTGTTCAAGCTGTCATGAATCACCAACCAATAGGGCTATATAGGGTAGGTTACGCAAAATAAGACCGTAAGCCGTGACATTGTCTCAAGTGTTGGTACAAGGCCAACATTCGGTGGCGACGCAGGACGTCGTCTTTATTGCCGACGCTGGGCGACGGTCTTTGGCTGCCGGAGCGGGTCTGGTCTTCATCACCGATGCTGGACGCCGGTCTTTAGTAAGACGACGCTAGACGCCAGTATTTGGTGCCAACACAGTTGGTCTTTGCTGCCGACGCTGGGCGCCGATCTTTGGTGCCAACGCGGAGTTGGTCTTTGGTGCCGACACTGGGCGCCGGTCTTCGGTGCCAACGTGGAGTTGGTCTGATGCCAACACGGAGTTGGTCTTTGTTGCCGACGCTGGACGCCGGTCTTAGTGCCAACGCGGAGTTGGTCTTTAGTGTGCCGACGCTGGGCGCCGGTCTTTGTTGCCAACGTGGAGTTGGTCTGATACCAACGCGGAGTTGGTCTTTGTTGCCGACGCTGGGCGCCGGTCTTTAGTGCTGACGCTGGACGCCGGTCTTCGGTGCCAACGCGGAGTTGGTCTTTGGTGCCGACGCTGGACGCCGATCTTAGTGCCAATGCGGAGTTGGTCTTTAGTGTGCCGACGCTGGGCCCCGGTCTTCGTGCCAACGCGGAGTTGGTCTTTGGTGCCGACGCTGGGCGCCGGTCTTTGGTGCCGGTCTGCCGACGTTGGACGCCGGTCTTTAGTGCCAACGCGGAGTTGGTCTGATGACGCGGAGTTGGTCTTTGTTGCCAACGCGGAGTTGGTCTTTGTTGCCAACGCGGAGTTGGTCTTTGTTGCCAACGCGGAGTTGGTCTTTGTTGCCAACGCGGAGTTGGTCTTTGTTTCCAACACGGAGTTGGTCTTTGGTGCCGACGCTGGTCTTTAGTGCCGACGCTGGGCGCCGGTCTTCGGTGCCAACGCGGAGTTGGTCTTTGGTGCCGACACTGGGCGCCGATCTTTAGTGTGCCGACGCTGGACGTCTTTGGTGCCAACACAGTTGGTCTTTGCTGCCGATGCTGGGCGCCGGTCTTTGGTGCCAACGCGGAGTTGGTCTTGGTGCCGACACTGGGGCGCCGGTCTTCGGTGCCAACGTGGAGTTGGTCTATGCCAACTGGAGTTGGTCTTTGTTGCCGAGGCTGGACGCCGGTCTTAGTGCCAACGCGGAGTTGGTCTTTAGTGTGCCGACGCTGGGTGCCGGTCTTTGTTGCCAACATGGAGTTGGTCTGATGCCAATGTGGAGTTGGTCTTTGTTGCCGACGCTGGGCGCCGGTCTTTAGTGCCGACGCTGGATGCCGGTCTTCAGTGCCAACGCGGAGTTGGTCTGTGGTGCCGATGGTCTTAGTGCCAACGCGGAGTTGGTCTTTAGTGCCGACGCTGGGCGCCGGTCTTCGATGCCAACGCGGAGTTGGTCTTTGGTGCCGACGCTGGCGCCGGTCTTTGGTGACAACGCGGAGTTGGTCTTTGGTGTGCCGACGCTGGACGCCGGTCTTTAGTGCCAACGCGGAGTTGGTCTGATGCCAACGCGGAGTTGGTCTTTGTTACCAACGCGGAGTTGGTCTTTGTTGCCAACGCGGAGTTGGTCTTTGGTGCCAACGCAGAGTTGGTCTTTGTTGCCAATGCGGAGTTGGTCTTTGTTGCCAACACGGAGTTGTCTTTGTTGCCAACGCGGAGTTGGTCTTTGTTGCCACGCGGAGTTGGTCTTTGGTGCCGACGCTGGGCGCCAGTCTTTAGTGCCGACGCTGGGCGCCGGTCTTCGGTGCCAATGCGGAGTTGGTCGCCGATGTTGGTCTTTAGTGTGCCGACGCTGGGCGCCGGTCTTTAGTGCCAACGCTGGGCGCCGGTCTTCCGTGCCAACGCGGAGTTGGTCTTTAGTGTGCCGACGCTGGGCGCCGGTCTTTGTTGCCAACGTGGAGTTGGTCTGATGCCAACGCGGAGTTGGTCTTTGTTTCCAACGCGGAGTTGGTCTTTGTTGCCAACGCGGAGTTGGTCTTTGTTGCCAACGCGGAGTTGGTCTTTGTTGCCAATGCGGAGTTGGTCTTTGGTGCCGACGCTGGGTGCCGGTCTTTAGTGTGCCGACGCTGGACGCCGGTCTTTGGTGCCAACGCGGAGTTGGTCTGATGCCAACGCGGAGTTGGTCTTTGTTGCCAACGCGGAGTTGGTCTTTGTTGCCAACGTGGAGTTGGTCTTTGGTGCCAACGCAGAGTTGGTCTTTGTTGCCAACGCGGAGTTGGTCTTTGTTGCCAACGCGGAGTTGGTCTTTGTTGCCAATGCGGAGTTGGTCTTTGGTGCCAACGCTGGGCGCCGGCCTTTGTGCCGACGCTGGGCGCCGGTCTTCGGTGCCAACGCGGAGTTGGTCTTTGGTTCCGACGCTGGGCTCCGGTCTTAGTGTGCCAACGCGGACGCCGGTCTTTGTTGCCAACGCGGAGTTGTTCTTTGTTGCCGACGCTGGGCGCCGGTCTTCGTGCCAATGCGGAGTTGGTCTTTGGTGTGCCGACGCTGGGTGCCGGTCTTTGTTGCCAACGTGGAGTTGGTCTGATGCCAACGCGGAGTTGGTCTTGTTGCCAACGCGGAGTTGGTCTTTGGTGCCAACGCAGAGTTGGTCTTTGTTGCCAACGCGGAATTGGTCTTTGTTGCCAACGCGGAGTTGGTCTTTGGTGCCGACGCTGGGCGCCGGTCTTTAGTGTGCCGACGCTGGACGCCGGTCTTTGGTGCCGACGCTGGGCGCCGGTCTTTGGTGCCAACGCGGAGTTGGTCTTTGGTGCCGACGCTGGGCGCCGGTCTTTAGTGTGCCGACGCTTGGTCTTTGGTGCTAACGCTGGATGTCGGTCTTTGGTATTAAACATACTTATTCGAAAACGAGACCATATTGATCATTCATGTATCAAACCAATTCAAATTAATGACAGTAGAGTTCTATTGATAGTACCGGCGTAAGTTGTCGGCGTTCCAAGTGCGAGGGAGCGGTTTCCCGTCTAGCTCTTCGACTTTGTACGCCCCATGGTGGAGTACCTCCTTGACACGGTATGGTCCTTCCCATTTTGGTGCCAGCTTGCCCCCTCTGTCGGCTTTGATACTTCAGCTCTTCGCAGAACGAGGTCTCCCGGACGGAATGTCTTGGGTCGCACCCGAGAGTTGTAGTGCTTGGCCACTCGCTGACGGAACGCTGCCATGCGAAGCTGTGCTTGATCTCGCAATTCTTCCACCAAATCCAGATCAGCCCTCAGCTGGTTTGAGTTGCTTTCTTCGTGGTATAATTCCGTCCGGGGACTAGGAGCTCCTATTTCCACTGGGATGACCGCCTCGGTCCCAAAGACCAAGCTGAAAGGGGTTTCCCCAGTAGGTGCTCGCGGCGTCGTGTGGTAGGCCCACAGCACACTGGAAAGTTCTTCCACCCAGCGCCCTTTGCAGCTATCTAGCCGAGCCCTGAGTCCTTGGAGGATGATGCGATTGGTCACCTCGGCTGCGCCGTTGGTTTGGGGATGCCCTACTGAGGTGAATCGATGATGGATGCCCAGGCCATCGCAGAATTCCGGAAGGCCGTATTATCAAACTGTCGGCCGTTGTCTGTAACGAGGGTGTGCGGTAGCCCGAACCGGCACACCACAGATTTCCAGAAGAAAGTCCTTACTTTGGCTTCCGTGATCTTAGCAAGAGCTTCCGCCTCGATCCACTTAGTAAAATGGTCGACGGCCACCACTAGGAACTTGCGTTGTCCGGAGGCAGGAGGGAACGGTCCCAGGATGTCCATGCCCCACTGTGCGAAGGGCCATGGTGCAGCTAGAGGGGTCAGCTGGGACGCCGGTTGATGTTGGACATTGGCATGACGCTGGCAGCTGTCACATCTCTTAACGAGTTCGGAGGCATCCTCCTTCATTGTCAGCCAATAATACCCCTGACGTAAAGCTTTATATGCAAGAGCCCTGCCCCCCAGATGGCTTCCGCATATCCCTTCGTGTATCTCCCGCAGAATATAATTGGCGTCGGTGGGGCCGACACACCTGAGGATAGGGTATGAGAACGACCTTCGGTAGAGCTTTCCCTCCATAATGAAGAACTTTGGGGCCCGTCTTTTAAGTTTCCTAGCTTCGGCAGGGTCTTCTGGGAGGTGCCCTCAGTAAAGTACCGGACATAGGCGTCCATCCAGGAGGGCTCCTGCTCCACTGGTAAAGTTTCTCTTGGTACATCAATACTCGGGGCTTCTAAGTGCTCCACATAAGCCTTTCCCAACATCCCATCAGCTGAGGCAGCAAGACGGGATAAGGCGTCGGCTCTAGCATTCTCCTGTCGAGGAATGTAGCTGACGCTGAAGTGAGTGAAGGGGGAAATCAGCGAGTGCACCATTTCTAAGTAGCGGGCCATGATGGGATCCCTTGCCTCGTATTCCTTTGTAATCTGGCCGGCAACCAGTTGGGAGTCGGTGAATGCCCTAAGGCGTTTCACCCCAAGCTCTCGAGCCTTACGCCGGATAGCAAAGCTTCATATTGCCTGATTGTTAGTGGCTGGAAAGAGGAAGCGAAGTGCACATTCGGTCACAACCCCATCCGAGTTGGCCAAGATGAGGCCTGCTCCGCTCCCTTGAGAGTTCGATGCCCCATCCACATGAAGGACCCACTCATCATCACTGGTTCCGAGGGGCTGAGTGTCCGTAGGAGGTTCTTTAGGTGGCTCCATTCCCCAAGTACATTCAACCAAAAAATCTGCCAGACTTGAGACTTCATGGCCGAACGGGGCGGAAAGATAGATCAAACTCCCCCAGCTTGAGGGCCCACCTTGCCAGCGGCCGGAAGTATCTGGACGAGCAGAACTGTCTTCAGAGGCTGGTCTGTGATCACCGCGATCGGGTGGGCTTGGAAGTATGGCCGCAGACGCTGGGCAGACACGATCAATGCAAAGATGATTTTTTCCATGTTTGAATATCGGGTCTCTGCATCATGAAGCACCTTACTCGTATAGTATACTGGCCTTTGTGTGCCATTAGTGTCCACACGGACTAGCACAGAGCTAACAGCCTCAGGAGAGGCCGCAAGGTATAGAAGGAGTTCTTCTCCACCCGTCGGCTTGGCTAGCAGTGGCGGGGTAGATAAGAATTCCTTTAACCCTTCGAACGCCTCCTGGCATTCTTTCGTCCATTCGAACTCGTTGATTCTGCGAAGCGCCTTGAAGAAAGGCAGACACCTTTCAGCGGACTTGGATAGGAAGCGGCTTAGGGCGGCTACTCTTCCTGTCAGGCGTGTACTTCCTTCTTATTGGCAGGAGGCCTCATGTCCAAGATGGCTTGGACTTTGTCTGGGTTTGCTTCGATCCCCCTCCGGGTCACCATGAAACCCAAAAACTTCCCAGCGGTCACCCCAAATGCACACTTGCGAGGGTTCAGCTTCATCTGGTACCGACGAAGGCTGTCAAAAGTTTCTGCTAGGTCCGCAATGTGGTCATGGCATGAACGCTTTTTGTCAGCATGTCATCCACGTACACTTCCATGTTACGTCCTATCTGACCTTCAAAGACCTTGTTCATCAGCCTCTGGTAAGTAGCTCCCGCATTCTTTAACCCGAAAGGCATTACCTTGTAGCAATATAGCCCCTTTTCAGTTATGAAGGAGGTAGCTTCTTCATCCGCCGGGTTCATCCGGATCTGGTTGTATCCAGAGAAAGCATCCATGAAGCTAAGGACCTCATGGCCGGATGTAGCGTCCACCAGTTGATCGATTCGAGGCAGGGGAAAGCTGTCTTTGGGGCATGCCTTGTTGAGGTCGGTGAAATCTACGCACATTCTCCAGCTTCCATTGGCCTTGCGGACCAGAACCACATTAGCCAACCATTCGGGGTAGTGGACCTCCCGAATATGGCCCGCAGCCATTAACTTGCGGATCTCCTCGTCGATAGCTTTCTGTCTGTCTGGAGCAAAGTTTCTCTTTTTCTGTCGGACCGGCCGACACCCTGGCTTGAGGTTAAGTTGATGGGTGATTACTTCTTCAGGGACGCCCGGCATGTCTGAGGATGACCATGCGAAAACGTCAGTGTTGGCACGCAGGAAAGTAAGAAGTTGATGGCGTGCTTCCTCTGGGAGCAATGCCCCCAGCTGAACAGTCCTTGCTGGGTCATCACCCAAGGGGAGGGTTAGAAGGTGCTCTGCCGGCTCTCCCCTTCTTCCCAACTCCCTAGGATCGAGTGACTCAGAGGCTGTCGCCGACGCTGCGTTCAGCGGGCTGGGAGACAAATGGTAGCAAGGCGGAAGTGGGCTTTGCTCCCCCTTCATTTCTCCGATCCCTTCATTGGTGGGGAACCTTACCAATAATCTCTTAGTGGAGATTACGGCATCCAGCAGATTCAACCCCGGTCTTCCCAAGATGGCGTTATAAGCCAGCGGGACCCGGACCACCAAGAAGTTTATGACCACGGTGCTCTGACATGGAGGAGTTCCAGCCGTGACCGGGAGAGCAATTTCGCCTTCGACGCTCACTGAGTCTCCCGTGAAGCCCATTAGCGGTGTGGCAACGGGTCGGAGCAAAGACCTTGACAAGTTCATCCGAACAAAAGCCTCATAACTCAAGACATCCACAGAGCTCCCACTATCAATTAAAATTCTTTTTACAGGGTGTTTGGCTATAGTCATGGACACCACGACGCTGTCGTCATGTTTATTAACTACCCCATCTAGATCCTTTCCGAAGAAAGGTATTACAGAGTCTATTCCCTCTCGCGGCCTCTTCGAACCACCATCCGCTCCCCAGGAAATCATAGCTATGGTCTTTTCAGTTGGGTATTATCCACGCCAGCCGGGCGACTCGGAGGCGGGGGACCCGATACGGGGAGATTTCCCATCGAACAAATTTGCCCAGGTGACCTTGCTGAACCAGCTCCTCGATGGCCTTTTTTAGATGGCGGCAGTCCTCGGTGTCGTGACCGTAGTCTCGGTGGTACCGGCAGTAAAACTCCTTGTTGCGGGGGGCCCCAGACTTCAAGGGAGCCGGACGCTTGAAATAAGGTTCCTCCTCAATCTCCAGCAGGATGTGAGAGATGGGAGCCATGAGGGGGTGAATTGCTCCTTGGGAACCAGTGTCTGTGGACCGGCGATCTGAGCGGCATGGAGGCTCGGGCTTTCGAGGTCGCGTACCGGCGTGATCAGCGGGCGGTGGTTTGTTACTGGTGTTCTTGTCAACTTCCCTCCTGGAAGAATCCACCTCGTCGGCGCGGATGTACTTTTGGGCTCGGCTCAGAAGCTCAGCATAAGAGCTCGAGGCTTCTTATCCAGGGAATACGCGAACCTGGACGGGCGAAGTCCTCGTTTCAGGGCCAAAGTGGCTACGGAATCTTCCAGGTTGTACACCTCCAACGCCGCCTCCTTAAATCGAGCGACGAAATCCTTCAAGGTCTCACCACTCTTTTGCTGAACAGCAAAGAGGCTATCTGCCACTCGTGGGATCTTTCGACAGGCATCAAAGTGAGCCAGGAAAGATCGCTCGAGCTGCCGAAATGAGTTGATGCTGCGCGGGGGCAAGCGGGAATACCACGCGCGCGCCGCTTTTCGGAGTGTGGCCGGAAAGGCGACGCATAAAAGGGAGTCCGTCGCTCCTTGGACCTGCATAAGGACCTTGTAGCTTTCCAAGTGGTCAAGGGGATCCGTCGTCCCATCATATGGATCCAGTTGGGGGAGACGGAACCGTGGCGGGACCGGCTCCTCCATGATATGATGGGAAAGCGGGGGACGGATTTCATAAGTCGTCCCGTAAGGGTCGGTGATCCGGCGGCTGAGCTCGTCCAGCCGTCGGTTATACTCGTCGAGCCTTTGCTCGGTCCGCGGGTGGTTTTCCGGAGAGTGCCATCTTGGGACGGTTCAGAGGAAGGAGGTGAAGAAGACCTCTGGCGCAAAGAACGCGCCGCCTGGACTCTCTTTTCTCCAGCCGATGGTGGGAACGACCGGAGCGGCGAGAGGGAGACCGCCGCCGCTTCGAGGTCCCTTGGTGATGAGGTTCGGGGGGTGAGCGGTGGGAGACCTCAGGCGGGGTCCCTCCTTGGTGAGACTGAACTGTTCCCCGCACCCCTTCGTCCAGCGTAGGGGGTTGAGTTACAGCAGCCAAATAATGTTCTTGCAGCCCCCGGACCATCGTCGTCAGATCCTGGACCTGGTGGGCTAGAACTTCAAGCCGGTCGGGTTGGCTTGTCAGTGCAGGGGGCGGAGCATGGAGATTGGCCTCCGAATGCTCAGCTCGTGGGATGCGCCCGGCTGCCTGACTGGAGGAAGCTCTTGTGCTCGCATAGTCACCATCGTTTCCTTTGCAAAATTGGAGGGGTTCCAGGGAGAACTTTCGACCCGGTCTCCCCCTACCTGGCGCGCCAATCTGTTGCTGCCAAATCACGTGCGATGAACGTCGGGTAGGCTAGGATTGTTGCGTGCGCCGAGAGGTCGCCGTCTTCCTTCTGGAGCCTGCAAAAAGTCCCGGACCGGTGGTTCCGGCGGGACCCTCCGACGCCCAAGTCAGTGAGTTGTCCAACAGGGATATGATTTCTGTGTGGAATTCTTAAAGAGGAAGTCAGAGAGAGTCCCCTCGCATGGAGCTCGGGTCCTCTTTTTATACCTGTTGGGGTCCTGTTTACCTCGCTCTGTTGGAACCGTCGAATCTTTCCTGTTGCGATGTTTCATCGAACGGCAAGTTGTTGGGCTGTTGCTGGATAAGGGGCCGCTTATAGCGGTAACCGCCGATCAAGCTAACACTCGCCCATGATTTTGGTGAGCGAGGTGCTTGGCAGTGGACCTTAGATCACGGGATCCGTTGTGTGAGACTAATCTTTGTGCACGTGGATAGCGCTGAAGGCCGACGCTGGAGTCGGGGCTGGAGGCCGGCGCTGGAGGCTGACGCTGGATGGTCGTCGCTAGTCTCAGCGCTGGGGCCGACGCTGGTGGCCGGCACTGAAGGCCGACGCTGGAGGCCGGAGCCGAAGTCAGCGCTGGGGCCGACGTTGGTGGCCGGCACTGAAGGCCGATGCTGGAGGCCGGAGCCGAAGTCAGCGTAGGGGCCGACGCTGATGGCCGACGCTGGAGGCCGGAGCCTAAGTCTCAGCGCTGGACTGTTGCTGATGGCCGACGCTGAAGGCCGACACTGAGCCCCGCAAAAGAGGTTTTGCTGTCACATCATTGCTTTCAAAAACCGCGTAAAAGATAATATTACCCCGAAAAAACGGCCAGCCGTATCACTTTTAAGATTTCCGCACGCAAGTCTATCGTGCCCGCGTCCGAAAAACAGACGTTCAATCCCAATCGAAGAGGTGGGGTTTTTGATTTCCAAACCTGAGACCAAGGAGCCCCTTCTCAATGAGTGGGCCGCGCTGCATCAAAAAATTATTGGTACGAGTCGCTGCATGACGCCACGTGAGTCCGGTTTCCCGCTGCGGTTATATCAGGTTGTGGGAGCATGGCCGAGGCCGACGGAATTTCCATGATGTGGTTAGCAAATGCTTGGCCAAACTCCTCCTAATTTGAAGCTTCGATATTCTTATACTGCTAAAAGAAAATAAAATAAGTTTGTACTTATATAATTTAATAAATATCTTTCAACCTTTATCATTATGAATACAAACAGTTAGCCGACTAGAAAGGTTTCTGTACAGAATTTAATGACTAATAATAGTCCTCGACAATATGAAGAGATTAATTTGTAAACTCATCTGTGAATGCTTTCTTCTTAATCAGTAGCAGTTTTCTCAATAAATATAAGGGTCGATACTATTAATCAATAGTCATATGCATCCTTATTAACCTGGATGACATAAGCCCACAAAAATAACAGGAATCCATCCATTTTGGCTGCCTTTGAAATTGTGGCTTTCCTTCGGTTGCCGGTTCAAGAGATGCTCAAGCATTTATATATGTATGTATGTATACATACATACATACATTTATATATCTATGTATGTATGTATACATACATACATACATTTATATATCTATGTATGTATATATATACATACATACATATCTATGTATGTATATATATATACATACATACATACAAGTATGTATGTATATATATATTGTTGACGCCAAGTCATCTTTCTTGAACGTTGAAAAAACGGAGATCTCCCTCGCCGGGCTCCTACAAGAAAAGTCCCCGGAGACCGGATGCTCCGGTGGGGACCCTCCGACGCTCAAGTCAGTCACTCGGGAACAGACAAGAGTTAACTGGCCGATATGAGTTAGAGAGCTAGAGTTCAAGATCCTTCCCTCGTTGTATGTGTTGGCTTTTATACCTGTCCGACGATCTCTCTTTTCCCGTTTCTAGAAGGTTACTGACTTCGAGGTGCTTTTGTCCACTAATGAATGAAAAGCAAGGTTGACAGCGACGGATCGCAACCGCCTGTCAGAGGTGTCTCTCCTCGCCTGCCACCTGCCGAGTGCGGCGCTGCGGGTGGCAGGCGGATATGGTTGCGTCTAGTGTGTATCGTTACGGGGTAAGGCCACGCGCTGTTGCAAGCGAGTGGTGGGTCACATGGCTGCTGCAGGCGGTTGGTGGGCCATGTGAACGTGTCAGGTGGCTCAAGGCAGCGGATTGCCAGCCCTGGTGGCCAGACCGAGACGGAGGCCAAGGCTGACACTTGAGGCCGAGGTCGAGGCTGAGGCTCGAGGCCAAGGCTAAGGCTGAAGCTCAAGGCCGAGGCTGACGCTTGAGGCCGAGGCTGACGCTTGAGGCCGAGGGGGACCTCGGAGGCCGAGGCTGATTACCGTTTGCCTACCGTTTACTTTGACAATGATGAATCAGCCACATCAGATGCCCCATCGCCTCTGAGATGAAGCGGGCCCACCCTGGCGAAGCGAAAGGGGTGTCACCTCCCAAGTGGCTGATCCCCGTTCGCTGCCAACCGCCCCTGGACACGTGTCTCTAGGTGCTGCGATAGCTTAACGCGAGCGACCTGGGGGATGTAAAGGGACAGTCACTGCTATCCGTCCGATCTGCAAGAATCGTCCCCGAGGCAGGGTTGTCCGCTCGAAATCCATGAAAAGCGGCTGCCATCATGGTCATCATGACGATGACGTCAGCGGCGTCCCATCATTGGCTGGAGGTGGATCGTCTCACGCGTCGGGCGCCTGCCGAGATGACCCAGCCTATAGCAAGAGTCCGCATGGCTGGTCAGATGAGGCGGGACGATTTGAAATCTGATAAAACTCTGGACGAGGGCTGAATCTCGCCACTTCGCTTCAACTGTCTTCGTCTTCCTCCGTCCTTTGACCTCCCCTGCAACCCGAGAACCAACTTCCGCCATTTTCGTACTAGGTTAGCTTCCTGACCCCTTTCGAGCCCTCCTTCCTTTTCAAAACCCTTACCATGGCTTCCTCTCCATCTTGGTCCTCGGCGGCCGATCCCAAGGACCGAATCTCCTCCTCAAGGCTTCGTGCCTCTCCCTCTCCCGCTCTTTCGTGGTCCTCCGATCCAGAGGACCGCCTTCCTCTTGCCCAACGGCAGGTCACCGACAAGGCTCCCGCGGGGAGACACCCGGCGGCGGCCGGCAGGGCCCCAGCGAGGAGGCGCCAGGCGGCGGCCGGCACCTCCTCAAGGGTGGGGACGGAATCTCTGATGGGGACTGCCTCCACGGTAACGGGTCAAGACCTGACTAACATCAGGGCCCGTTACCAAATCCCCCGAGATATCGGGCTCTTCATTCCGACCCCCGATGACAGGGTGGTCTCTTCCCAGCCCGGTAGAGTGGCCATCTATGAAATCTCTCTTAGGCTAGGTCTCCGCCTACCTTTTCATCCTTTTTTCATAAATCTTTTGGACTATTACTCCTTGACTCCCACTCAGCTGGTCCCGAACTACCTTCGGACCATTTGTGCCTTCCTTGTCCTCTGCCACCATCTCTAGATAACCCCCCGACTCTCCCTCTTCCATTGTTTCTATACCCTTAGGCAGCAGGCGGGTTGGTGGCTATTGCAGCTCCGACCCGGCTGTGTCCTTAAGTTGCTCCTCCCTTCTTTCATCAAGGGATGGAAGTCCCGGTTCTTCTTTGCGGACCTGGACCAAGTCAAGCCCTGGTGGGGGACCCTGACGTCCGACCCAATATGAATTCCACCATACTCCCGGGAGATAAAGAAGCACCGGGGCAGCTGCGGACCGCCGATATCCCCAGGTCCAACCTACTTCTGTCAGAGGATAATCTCTGGCTGGCGGGCCTCACCACCCGAAGTGATGAGTAGCTGATGTCCCTGAACTTAACCAAACTTCCTTTTTTTCTTCCCCCTTTTTTTCTTTTTTAACTCCGACCGACATTGTGCAGTGATGAAGGTCCCAGTCGTTAAACTTATGAGGGCCGCCATCAAGAGGATGAGGGCCGAGGCCGGGCCGAGCGAGGGGCAGCAGGCCCCGGCGCCCAAGCGTCCGACAGCGCGGGTCTCCCCACCTCCTGAGCGCCAAGAGCCCTCGATCATGCTGGTAGACCTGACAGCCGACACCCCACCGGAGGAGGTGAGGGTCGAGAGGGTGACAGAGGAGCCCCAGATGCCCGCCGAACCAGCCCGGCGGAGGCAGAGAAGGGCCCCAGCATAGATACACCAGCAGCAGTGAGCCCGCCTCCCGAGGAAATGCCAGCAGGCAGCCCCCTGCGCACCGAGCCTGAGGGTGCCGAAGCCGCCGAGGGGAGCAGGGTCGGACCGACCCCCTGCGGGTTTTCTTTGATGAACGACGAGCGCCGAGCGGAGCGGTTCATGGCGCAAGTCATTCTGCCTGAGTTCCAGGAAGAGCTCAGGCACTTAGGGGCGACCCGGTTCTTCAGGGATGCCTTCTCAGCTCTCGTTCGTGTAAGTGGCTTTTTACCCTTAGCTTCAAATATCCCATGGTTTGGATGACTGGCCTTCCTTTTGGATGCAGGTGACAAACTCCCTAGGAGCCACCAGGGAGGTGCTCGACGAATGGGAGGCCATCATCCGCCAGACCCGTCGGGATACCGAGGAGGCCCAGGCCCGGGCCGAGACGGCAGAGAGGGCCCTCGAGGAGGCAAAAGGGCTTTGGAGGCAGCAAGGACTAATCATGCTACCGAGGCGAGGGAGGCCGCCAACCGAGCGGAGGCTAAAGCCAACCGGCTTCGGGCGGCACTTAGCCAACTCAGCGAGGCTAAGAGCGCCATTGAGGCCCGGGACCTCCATATAGCCGAGTTAGGCTCAGCCATCCAGGCAGCTGAGGCTAGGGCCACGCGCTCCGAAGAGGCCGAGAGGGGGGTGATCTCCCTGGCAGAGGAGAAGGAGGCGCAAGCCCGGGAAGCAGAGGCTGCCCCGAGGCCCGGGTCGTAGCAACGGTAGATAAATTCAAGGAGTCAGACTGCTTCGCCAAAGAGCTAGCTGAGGCCAATGTGGATGCCTATCTTCAGGGGTTCTGCGATGCCAGGAAGAAGGTGGCCCGGGTCCTAGACCTCCCTCAGGCTATGGACATAGAGCCAGACCAAGGGTCCGAGGGTGACCCCTCCGATGACGAGCCCGCGACAGGCCTTTGATCTTGTACTATTTTTCTTTTCGTTTTTGTATTAAGTCCGACCCAGTTGGCATTTTGTAAACACTTCATCGTTAATGAAATTATTTTTTGGCCAACTCCAACATGTTGCATTTGAGTCCTCGGGCCGCCAACGTAGGACCCCTTGGGGCTTCGTCGGTGGCGAAGGCAACTTTTACTCATCCGCAAGCGATCTTGATTTAGTTATATAGGGTCAGACCCCCGGAAGAGCCAAGGCCAGGACAGGGGCCGTGTCGGTCTCGTGCCACCAGGCATCGAGGGGGTAGTGATCTGGTGCTGATGGTAAACTCTATTCCCTAGGAACATCAGCCTTCGGATACCGAGGAGAACTCGGGCTTCTGGGGACTGATGGAACATTGGCCTTGGGACGCCGAGGAGAACTCGGGCTTCTGGGGACCGATAGAACATCGGCCTTGGGATGCCGAGGAGAACTCGGGCTTCTAGGGATCGATGGGACATCGGCCTTGGGACACCGAGGAAGACTCGGGCTTCTGGGGACCGATGGAACATCAGCCTTGGGACGTCAAGGAGAACTCGGGCTTCTGGAAGCCAGTGGTACACTGATCTTTGGTGCCAATGGTACATTGGACTTTCTATGCCGAGCTAGCCTTGGCCTTTTGGGAGCTGGTGGTACACCAATCTTCGGTGCCAATGATATATTGGACTTTCTATGCCGAGCTGGCTCGGGCTTTTGGGAGCCGATGGTACATCGATCTTCGGTGCCAATGGTACATTGGACTTTCTGTGCCGAGCTGGCCTCGGGCTTTTGGGAGCCGGTGGTACATCGGTCTTCGGTGCCAATGGTATATTAGACTTTCTGTGCCGAGCTGACCTTGGGCTTTTGGAAGCTGGTGGTACACCGGTCTTCGGTGCCAATGGTACATTGGACTTTCTGTGTCGAGCTGGCTTCGGGCTTTTGGGAGCCGGTGGTACATCGGTCTTCGGTGCCAATGGTACATTGGACTTTTTGTGCTAAGCTGGCCTTGGGCTTTTGGGAGCCGATGGTACATCGGTCTTCGGTGCAATGGTACATTGAACTTTCTGTGCCAGCTAGCTCGGGCTTTTGGGAGCCGATGGTACATCGATCTTCGGTGCCAATGGTACATTGGACTTTCTGTGCCGAGCTGGCCTCAAGCTTTTGGGAGCCGGTGGTACATCGGTCTTCGGTGCCAATGGTATATTAGACTTTCTGTGCCGAGCTGGCCTCGGGCTTTTGGAAGCCAGTGGTACACCGGTCTTCGGTGCCAATGGTACATTGGACTTTCTGTGCCGAGCTAGCTTCGGGCTTTTGGGAACCGATGGTACACCGGTCTTCGGTGCCAATGGTAGATTGAACTTTCTGTGCCGAGCTGGCATCGTGCTTTTAGGAGCTAGTGGTACACCGGTCTTCGGTGCTAATGGTACATTGGACTTTCTATGCCAAGCTGGCCTCGGGCTTTTGGGAGCTGGTGGTACATCGGTCTTCGGTGCCAATGGTACATTGGACTTTCTGTGCCGAGTTGACCTCGGGCTTTTGGGAGCCGGTGGTACATCGGTCTTCGATGCCAATGGTACATTGAACTTTCTGTGCCGAGCTGGCCTCGGGCTTTTGGGAGCCGGTGGTACACCGATCTTCGGTGCCAATGGTACATTGGACTTTTTGTGCCGAGCTAGCCTCAGGCTTTTGGCTAAAAAACTGGGGTATTTGAACTCATGTTTATTAATATCAAATGCGGGGCGAGAGCCCAGAAGAATGTAATCATGAAATTTAATATAAAAAGAGAGGGTACACTACTGATAATATCGACGTAGGTTGTCAGCGTTCCATGTTCGCGAGAGTGGCTTTCCACCCAGCCCTTCAATCTTGTACGCTCCATAGTGGAGTGCCTCAATGACTCGGTAGGGTCCTTCCCAGTTCAGTGCTAACTTGCCTCCTTCCATCAGTTTTGAGACTTCAGCTCGCCGAAGGACTAAGTCCCCCGGCAAAAAGGTCTTGGGGCGGATGCGAGCGTTGTAATACCTGGCCGCTCGCTGTCGGTAGGCTGCCATCCGGAGTCGCGCTCGGTCCCGCACCCCTCCACCAGGTCTAGGCTAGCCTGCAACTGGTTCATGTTGTCCTCCTCTCTGTATGCCTCTACCCTAGGGCTCGGAGAGCCGGTCTCCACCGAAATGACGGCTTCAGATCCGAAGACAAGGCTGAAGGGAGTCTCTCCAGTGGGGGCTCGCGGCGTGGTGTGGTAGGCCCACAGCACACTCAGGAGCTCCTCCACCCATTGCCCTTTGTAGTCATCCAGCCGGGCTCTTAATCCTTGGAGAATAATGTGGTTGGTCACCTCGGCTGCTCCATTAGTCTGAGGATGCCCTACGGAGGTGAACCATTGATGGATGCCCAGCTCAGTGCAGAATCCTCGGAAGGGCGCATTGTCGAACTACCGACCGTTGTCGGTGACTATGGTATGTGGTAGCCCGAACCGACATATTATAAACTTCTAGAAGGACCTCACCTTGCCCTCGGTGATCTTGGCAAGTGCCTCGGCCTTGATCCATTTGATGAAGTGGTCGACAGCCACTAATAGGAACTTGCGCTGACCGAAGGCTGGAGGGAACGGCCCCAAGATGTCCATACCCCACTGGGCAAAGGGCCAAGGTGCCGCCAGGGGGGTCAACTGAGAAGTTGGCTGCCGCTGGATGTTGGCATGGCACTGGCAGCTATCGTACTTCTTGATGAGCTCGGTCGTGTCCTCCCTCATGGTCAGCCAGTAGTACCCTTACCGCAGAGCCTTGTATGCCAGGGCTCTGCACCCCAGATGACTCCCGCAGATAACCTCATGAATTTCTTGCAAGATGTAATCTGCTTCCATAGGGCCGACACACTTAAGGATCGGGTACGAGAATGACCTTCGATAGAGCTTCCCGTCCATTAGCAAGAACTTCAGGGCCCGCCGCCTGAGTAGTCTTGCCTCGGTCCGGTCCTTAGGGAGGGCACCATCGGTCAAGTACCACACATAGGCGTCCATCCAAGAGAGCTCATGCTTGATCGGCAGAGCTCCTCCGCTGCTTTAATGCTCGGGACTTGCAGGTGCTCCACGTACATCCTTCCCAAGGTCCCGTCGGCCGAAGTGGCCAAGCGGGACAGTGCATCAGCCCTGGAATTCTCCGCTTGAGGAATATAGCTGACGTGGAAGTAAAGGAATTGGGAGGCCTGGGATTGCACCTCGTTCAGGTACTGGGACATAGTTGGATCTCTGGCCTCGTACTCCCCAGCGACATGCCCAGAGACAAGCTGAGAGTCCGTGAAGGCCCTCAGACGCCCTGCACCGAGCTCCTTGGCTAGCTTCATCCCCGTCAGCAAGGATTCGTACTCCGCTTGATTATTGGTGGCTGGGAAAAGGAATTGGAGGGCATACTCCATCACCACCCCCTCAGGGCTTGCAAGGATGAGTCCAGCTCCACTCCCTTAAGAATTCAATGCTCCGTTCACATGGAGGATCCAGGCTTCCTCTCCTGCCTTAGCCATGGGAGACTCCACACGCGCCTCCGAGCATGGCTCCTCCAGATGCTCCTCGGCCTAGGTACATTCGACCAAAAGTCGGCTAACACCTGGGACTTCATTGCAGATCTCGATCGAATGGACAAGTCGAACTCCCCCAGCTTGATGGCCCACTTGCCCAACCGACCGGAGGTGTCAGGATGGGATAAGATGGTCCGGAGGGGTTGGTCCGTGAGTACCATGATCGGATGAGCTTGGAAGTAAGGTCGGAAGCACTGGGCAAAGATAATCAAGGCAAATATAATCTTCTCGGTCCGAGAGTACCTTGTCTTGGCATTATGGAGGACCTTACTGCTGTAGTAGACTGGCTTCTGCGTCCCATTGGCATCCATGCGGACAAGCACGGAGCTGACGGCCTCGGGGGAGGCCACGAGATATAAAAAAAGCTCCTCCCCGCTTCTTGTCTTGGACAACAGCGGGGGAGTGGATAAAAATTTCTTTAGCTCCTCGAAGGCCTCCTGGCATTCCCTTGTCCACTCAAAGCTGTTGACCTTGTGCAACGCCTTGAAGAAAGGAAGACACCTTTCTGCCGACTTGGACAAGAAATGGCTCAAAGCTGCTACTCTCCTGGTCAGGCGTTGCACCTCCTTTTTGTTAGCTAGGGGCCTCATATCCAGAATGGCTCGAATCTTGTCGGGGTTGGCTTCGATTCCCCGCTGCATCACCATGAAGCCCAGAAACTTGCCTGCTGTAACCCCGAAGGCACACTTGCGGGGGTTCAGCCTCATCTAGTATCGTTGGAGGTTGCCGAAGGTCTCGGCTAGATCGGCAACATGGTCGGCAACTCGGGCGCTCTTGGTCAGCATGTCGTCCACATATACCTCCATATTACGCCCGATCTGGTCCTCGAAGACCTTGTTCATCAACCTCTGGTAGGTGGCCCCCGCATTCTTCAGCCCAAATGGCATCACCTTGTAGCAGTATATCTCCTTCTCGATTATAAAGGAGGTCGTCTCCTCATCGGCCGGGTCCATCTTGATCTAGTTGTAGCCCGAGAAGGCATCCATAAAGCTGAGGGTCTCGTGGCCGGACGTAGCGTTCACCAACTGGTCGATCCTAGGGCGGAAAGCTGTCCTT
>UESW01001444.1:164301-261880 GCA_900491605.1 Calamus simplicifolius | reverse complement strand
CGACTCCGCGAAATCTGGGCGCAATTTTTCACGATGACACATCAGCTCCAACGGTAAGATTTTCAAATAACGGCTATATTTGTGTTTCTAACGGATATATTTTTGCAGAATCTATAAATAGGAGCTCTTTTCAAATCAAAGAAAAGAGAGTTAAAAAGAAAATCTTTCAAAAAGAGGGAAAAATAGAGCTTCATTTGAAAAATCATTTGAGTCAAGAAAAGAGATTCAAAAGGAGTGAAATCAAGAGAGAGATTCGTGTGCTCCAAAGCTATCATCTACAAAAAGTTCAAGAGGAGATCCCAAAGCAACCAAGAGCAAATCAAGATCTTCCAACCTAGAAGAAAAAGAAGAAAAGCTTCAACCAACATCCAAAAGCCCCAAAGCTAGGAGATCTGTGCTGCGCCTGATTCCACACTTCAAAGGAGTTGGAGAAGAGAAGCAAAGAAGCCAAGCCTGCATTCAAGCTTATTTAATCAGGCTTTTCTAAACCTAAGCTTTATTTTGATTATTCTGCTCTAGAGGAGCTGTTTGTATTTAAACTCGAATTTATTTTCTTGTGTACTGATTCAAGTGGATTGAATCAGTGGAGGTAGTTGTACCTCATTGTAAGCTTGGGATAGCTTACGTTTTGGGTTCGTTGTGACCCCGTTAAAACAACGAGTTGGGTTTTGTGCTGGTAAGCCCGAGTAAAACCGGCTGGGTTCGTTGTGCGCCAGGAAAAACAACAAGTTTGAGTTGTGAGCTTGCAAAACAACTCTGCTGTAATCAGTTTGATTATAGTGTGGACCCAAGAGGTCTTGGGAGTGGACGTAGGTGTAGATACACCGAACCACTATAAAATCTCTTGTTTTGCCGTGATTGTCTCTTTATCTCTCATATTTCTATTTGTGGTTGTTAAGTTAATTTCTTTTGAATCTAAGTTAATTTGCTTTTTCATTTCAAAAGAGTCTTAAATTTTTGAAAAACCCAATTCACCCCCCCTCTTGGGTTGCCATCTGGGCCAACAATTGGTATCAGAGCAAGTGCTCATTTAGAATTTGATCTCACGATCAAGGGCTAAAGATCCTTATGGCAACACAAAGTGGTTCATGTTTTGCTGAAGGTCATTCTACGAATAGACCTCCTTTATTTAATGGAACCAACTATTCTTATTGGAAAGCTAGAATGAAAATATTCATTCAAGCTTCTGACTATGAATTATGGGGAGTAATATAAATGGACCTAGTACACCCACACACGTAGTAGATGGCACTATTGTTCCTAAGCCCGAAAGGGATTGGAATGATAATGATAGGAGAATGGCACAATTAAATGCTAAAGCCATTAACATTTTGTATTGTTCCTTAGACTCTAATGAATTCAACCGAATCTCAACATGTAATTCCGCAAAAGAAATTTGGGATAGGTTGGAAATAACCATGAAGGAACAAACCAAGTAAAAGAATCAAAGATAAATATTTTGGTTCATAAATATGAATTATTTACATGGAACAAAATGAAACCATCACATGCATGTTCACTAGATTCACTGATATTGTGAATGGTTTGAAAAGTCTTGGAAAAGTTTATACTAACTCTGAGCTTGTTCGCAAAATTCTTAGGTCACTTCCAAGGACTTGGGAAGCCAAGGTGACAGCCATACAAGAAGCCAAAGATCTGAACATCCTACCATTGGAAGAGCTTCTTGGTTCGCTGATGACTCATGAGCTTCAAGTTAAACAACATGTCAATGAGGATGAGTCAAGAAAGAAGAAGACCATCGCCCTCAAAGCTGCAAAAGGAAGTAAGCAGCAGCGATGATGAAGAGGATGATGATGATGAGACAGCCCTCCTTGCAAGGAAATTCAAGAAATTTATGCAAAGAAGGAGGCCCTTCCACAAGAAGAGATTTGTATCAAAAATGGAAGGAGAAAAAGAAAAGGATAAGAAAAAGGAAAAGGACAAAGAGAAAGAGCCCTTAGTATGTTATGAATGTAAAAAGCCAGGGCATTTTAGATATGACTGTCCTTTACTTAAGAAGGCCTATAAGAAAAAGAAAAAGGCCTACATGGCAACTTGGACTGATAGTGAAGAGTCTTCTTCCGAAGAAGAAGAACAAAAAGAAGTTGCAAATGTTTGCTTCATGGCGGACGACAACGAAGAGGTAAGTACCGAAACCCCGATGATGAATTTACTTTTGATGAAATGTTTGAAGCTTTCAATGAATTGATGATTGATTTCAAGGCTTTGAAAAAGAAACACAAATCTTTGAAAACTGAAAACTTAAATTTAATTAATGAGAAAAATGAATTAAATCTTGTAGTTAAAGATTTAAAGATAAAATGGAAACACTTCTTAATGAAAAGAATGATTGTGTTCATAAGATTGATTTGATAAAATCTGAAAATGAAAATCTAATTAAAGAAAAAGAATCAATCTCTAATGAAAATGATTTTCTAAAGAAAGATGTTAAAAAGTATAAAGACATTGTTGAGAAATTTACTCTAAGCTCAACTAAACTAAATATGATTTAGATAGTCAAAAAGCAGTTTTTGACAAAGCAGGTTTAGGATATAACACATTTAGAAAACAAAAATTATTGAAAAATATTTTTGTAAAAGCTAACCAAAGTAATATTACTTGTTTTAAATGTAATCAAAAAGGACATAAATCTTTTGAGTGCAAAACAATAAGTAATAATACTAAAGGAAAGAAAATTTGGGTTCCGAAAGGAACAATTTTTATTGCTACTAACCATGAAGGACCCAAGAAAGCTTGGGTACCTAAACATAAAGTTTAAATTATGTTGCAGGAATGTCTTGTAGCCAAAAGATCAAAGAAAAAGTGGTACCTTGATAGTGGCTGCTCAAGACATATGACGGGTGACAAAGATGAATTCATCACCCTGAAGAAAAGAAAGGTGGAGTTGTTACGTTTGGCGATAACGGTAAAGGTCAAATTATGGGCCTTGGTAAAGTTCGTATAACTCCATCTACATTTATTGATAATGTACTTTATGTTGATGGTTTGAAGCATAATCTAATTAGTATAAGCCAATTATGTGATAAAAACTTTAATGTTTCATTTAAATCTTCTATATGCACTGTAACTAATTCTATTGATAATAGCATTGTATTTACTGGTTATAGACATGGCAATGTTTACTTGGTTGATCTAGAAAAATTATCTTTGAGTGATCATTGCTTAATTGCTGACAATGCTAATATAAATGAAATTAGTTGGTTGTGGCATCGTAGATTAGGTCATGCAAGCACACACCTTATTTCAAAATTAATTAAAATGGATTTAGTTAAAGGCTTACCTAAACTAGTTTTTGAAAACAACAAAATATGTGATGCATGTCAATTTGGAAAACAAACTAGAAGTTCTTTCAAATCTAAAAATGTTGTTTCAACTTCTAGGGCATTAGAGCTACTTCACATGGACCTTTTTGGACCAACTAGAACCACAAGTCTAGGAGGAAAGAAATATGGTCTAGTGATTGTAGATGATTATTCTAGATATACTTGGGTAATGTTTTTAGCTCACAAAGATGAGACTTTCTCGATATTCCTGAAATTCTTCAAGAAAGTCACAAATGAGAAAAACACTACCATAGTATCTCTAAGAAGTGATCATGGAACTGAATTTGAAAATCACTTATTTGAAAGTTTCTGCACTGAAAATGGTATTAATCATAATTTTTCAGCCCCTAGGACTCCACAGCAAAATGGTGTAGTTGAAAGGAAAAATAGGACTCTAGAAGACATGGCCCGTACCATGCTATGCGAAAGTAACCTACCAAAGTACTTTTGGGCGGAAGCTATTAACACAGCATGCTACATCTTAAATCGAGCCCTAATAAGACCAATCTTAAAGAAAACACCTTATGAATTATGGAATGAAAGAAAACCCAATATAAAATACTTTCATGCATTTGGATGTAAATGTTTTATTCATAATAATGGTAAAAACAATTTAGGAAATTTGATGCTAAATCTGATGAAGGAATTTTAGGATATTCAACAACTAGTAAAGCTTATAGAGTATTTAACAAGAAAACCTTAGTAGTTGAAGAATCCATTCATATAGTTTTCGATGAGTCTTTAGCATCTAGTTCTGAAAAGCTTGATGATGAGGAAGATACAAACATAATTGAAAAAGATCTTGAAAAACTTAATATTGAAGTATCTTCAGATCATGAGCAAGAAGCTAAAGATGATGATTCACATAAGGACGATGATGTCAATATTGATCATAATGATATAGATCTTCCAAGAGACTGGAGATATGCTCATAGTCATCCCAAGGAATTGATTATAGGTGATCCATCTCAAGGAATAAGAACTAGATCATATATGAGAAATATTAGTAATCATCTTGCATTTGTATCACAAATTGAACCTAAAACTATTGAAGAAGCTGAAAAAGATAATAATTGGATGTTAGCAATGCAAGAAGAATTAAATCAATTTACAAGAAATAATGTATGGACTTTAGTTGAAAGACCTAAAAATCATTCAGTAATAGGATCAAAATGGATATATAGAAATAAACTAGATGAAAATGGCATAGTAATTAGAAACAAGGCTAGATTGGTTGCTAAAGGATATAATCAAGAGGAAGGTATTGATTTTGATGAAACCTTTGCACCAGTAGCTAGATTAGAAGCCATTAGACTTTTACTTGCATTTGCATGTCATATGAATTTTAACTTATTTCAAATGGATGTTAAAAGCGCATTTTTAAATGGATTTATAAATGAAGAAGTTTATGTAGAACAACCACCAGGTTTTGAAGATCACGAATTTTCAAATCACGTTTTTAAATTGCACAAAGCTTTATATGGTTTGAAACAAGCACCTAGAGCTTGGTATGATAGGCTAAGTAAATTTTTAATTGAAAATGATTTCACAAGAGGAAATGTAGATAAAACATTATTTTTGAAAAGAAAAAGTAAAGATTTACTTGTAGTACAAATATACGTTGATGACATTATTTTTGGTGCTACTAACGATTCTCTATGTCAAGAATTTGCTAAGTTGATGCAGGGAGAATTCGAGATGAGCATGATGGGAGAACTCAACTTCTTCCTTGGACTCCAAATCAAACAAAGCAAAGAGGGAATCTTCATCAACCAAACAAAATACACAAGAGAAATCCTAAAGAAGTTTGGTATGGAATCAATGAAACCCCTCGGAACACCAATGAGTCCTTCATGCAAGCTAGACAAAGATGAAGAAGGTAAAAAGGTTGATCAAAAGTATTATCGAGGTATTATCGGATCCCTTCTTTATTTAACAGCAAGTAGACCAGATATTATGTTTTCTGTATGTTTATGTGCTAGATTTCAATCAGAACCTAAAGAATCACACTTAATAGCTGTTAAAAGAATATTAAGATATCTAAATGGAACAAAAAATGTAGGTTTATGGTATTCTAGAGACTCAACATTAAACCTAATTGCATACTCAGATTCTGATTATGCTGGATGTAAATTAGATAGAAAGCACAAGTGGTGCATGCCAATTCTTAGGAAGTAACTTAATCTCATGGTTTAGCAAAAAGCAAAATTCAGTTGCATTATCAACTACTGAAGCTGAATATGTAGCGGCTGGAAGTTGCTGTGCGCAAATCCTATGGATTAAGCGACAACTTGAAGACTATGGTATCACACTTAATAAGACACCCATAAAATGTGATAATACAAGCGCAATCAATTTAACTAAAAATCCAATTCAACATTCAAGGACAAAACACATAGAAATTAGATATCACTTTATAAGAGAACATGTAACTAATGAAGAAATTTGTCTTGAATATGTTAACACTGAAGAACAATTAGCTGATATTTTTACAAAACCTTTAAGCGAAGAAAGATTTTGTTATCTTAGAGGAGAATTAGGGATTTGTGATCCTTTGGAATAGATTTTGAAACCCCTAAGGAAATGTATCTAGAGTTCTTTCAATTTCTCAAAATCTTAAGGAAATTTTATCTAGAACTCATATCAATTTGATCTCTCAAAATCCATGATTTTTAATCATACTCAAAGATCAAATTCCGGACTCATTTCAGATTCTCTGAATCTTTATTTTTTTTTCTCTGAAATGGTCTCGGAGCCGACTCGGACAGTATCGGAGTCGACCCCTGTTTCTGTTGAAACTCGGGAGCCGACCCCCGCTCTGCGCGAGTCGACTCGATGTCGGGTCCGTGCTCTGTGACTACTCGGGAGCCGACTCCACGCTTTGCGCGAGTCGACTCGACGTGGTCCCAGTTTGATTATCTAGGGCACGAGTCGACCCCACGGACATTTCAATCATTTCAATCATTCCAAACTCTTTCCAAAGCTTTCCCAAACCCTCCAAAACTCCAAAAACCTCTGATTATTCACTCCATTGAGATCTATGGCACCTAAAACCCGTGGAGCTAGCAGTAGTGGCGCCGGATTGAAGAGGAAACGGACTGTTCGACGACCCGTCCGCGAGCCGTCTCCGATTCGTCCTCTACCCCTTCTCCGAGTGATTCTCCTGCTCCAGCTACCACTCTTCAGGTAGATCACCTTGCCAGTAGAGTTATTACAACAGGTAGAAAGGTTGATTTTGAGTTATTTGAGAATGAAGGTTTTATAATAGGTAGACAGTTGATTGAGATGGGACTGAGAAAATGTGTTCACTGGATTGTCCCACGTACCCTGCTCTAGTTAAGGAGTTTTACAAAATTTGACCAGAGGAGATGATGGTTTAGTGAGCGTAGTGAGAGGCATTGGTCTGAACATCACTGCCACTATTCTATCTAGATGTTAATTTACCCCTGTCTGGACCATCCACTTTGCCCCAGAGGATAGATCGCCAGCCCTCACAAGACTATTGAACAGAAATTTTGAGGGATTTGAAGAAGTTTTGCAAGTCAATTGCCTTTGGAGCTGAGATTACTTCACAACATCTGCAGTAGAATTTTGTTTCCCAAGACTGGCAGATTCGACTATGTATCTGAGAGAGATATTTTTATTATGGATGCTGTAGTTTCTGGGAAGCCTATTAATCTGCCTCGGATGATCATATGGTACATTGCTGATTGTGGTGGGAAGAAGAAGTCAAGTTTGCCCTATGGCATGGTTCTAACGAAGTTATTTCAAAGCCAAGGGATTGCATTTGGTGATAGTGAGCCGAAAAAGGAACTAAGGCATACTGATTTTTACTCTTTGGCTACTATACATCGAATGGGGTTTGTTAAGAGGAATGGAAGTTGGGAGAGGAAGAATATTACAGAGGACAGAGCTATAGATGCTGAGGCCCCCAGACCTTCAGTGAGACATTCATCACCTGAGCCTCCTCAGAGCTCTTCTGTTCCAGATTCTGTTCCAGCCCCTGCCCTGATTCTACTCTGCTCCTGCTCTTGCTCCTGCTCAGACTTCTACTTTATCATCTGTTAGCTTTTCTGATGTACAGTTAGATCAGCTTAGATCCTTATTCAAATCTGAGATAAGTGAGCATGAAAATAGACTGAAAAATGAATTTGATGAAAAGTTTATGAATTTGAAAGAAGCCTTGTATTCACTTAGTGATCGGGTTGCATCGATTGAATCTACTCTTAGTTCATCCACCAGCTCCTTAAGTGAAGACTTGAAGAATATTTTTGGAGAACTTAAGGATATCTGCGGTGACTCAGAGACCTATTCCCAGTGCAACGCCGAGCTTCAGGATAAGATTACACTGCTTGTACTTTTGTAGATAATAAGCTTAAAGATTATGTTAGACTACAATGTGAAGGAATGAAGCAGATAGTTGATCATTTGAATAGGATTACAAGAAGAAACTTTTGATATTTTAATGTAATCTCATTTTGATGTAATGAGTCAAGTTTACTTTCAATGTAATGAGCATGTTTACATTTTCATGTAATATCATTTTGAAGTAATGAGAAAGTTTGATGCATTACTTATGTCCATTTCAATTGTAAGTATCTTTGAATATCTTGAATGATTATCCTCAATTGATAATTTAAATGGAAAAAGATAAAGAATGAAATTGATATTGAACTTCCTAACCTTTTTGTTGATTACAAAAAAGGGGGAGAGATTTTATTTAATCGTATATGCTTTCAATTACTTTCAATATACTTTCAATGCAATCAAAGTTTAAATTTGAAAGAGGGAGAGATAATTTAAGTAAAAAGGAGAGATAACCAAGTTATCATTATGCTTAATGTTTGAAAAGGGAAAAATTATTTGCTTGAACTTAACAATTGAAAATTTTGAATGAATTACAAAATTGAGTTTCATAGGGGGAGCTATCATTTAGGGGGAGCCTCTCAATGAACATAAAAATTGATTTTGGTATCAAAAATTTTTCAATACAAACATGCATATACTCAATGTTTTTGTCATCATCAAAAAGGGGGAGATTGTTGAGAAATTTGGGAAATTGTATTTACCCCAACTTTATTGATTTTGATGATTTCCAAAAGCCATGAGTATTTTAAAGAAATGAGTTTATTTATCAAAAACCTTGAGCTTATTCAAATGAAAGCAATGGACTCTCAATGTTTAAATTCACTGAGTTTTGAATCAATTTGAAAAAGAAGTTTCAAGCTCTATATTTAAAGATTTCAAAAAGGAATTTTTACATGTTATATTTCAATCATGATTTCTTGAAACATGTCTTGAATCCATGCTTAATGTCATATTTATGTATTCAAGTCAAATATCATTTAAAATTATTCTGGGACGAATTTCAAAGTCAATCAGAAAAATATCTGATTTTTGATACGTTCCGGAGCCGACTCTAGAGTTTCAGAGTCGACTCCTGCAAGTAACTAAGATTTCTGATTTTCTCGAGTCGACCCTTGAATTTCAAGAGTCGACCCCTGACTCTGTGCGAGCCGACTCCTGTCTGTGCGAGTCGACTCCGCTCAAACAACAGAAACCATGTTTTTTGAGCACTTCTCGAGTCGACTCCCATTTTCCTCGAGTCGACCCCCGACTTTTAGGAGCCGACACTTTGGTTTTTCGCGAGTCGACCCTCTAACGTTTAAAATGTTTCTATTTTTAGTAATCGACTTCGAGCCGACTCCCACAAAGCTCGAGTCGACTCCGCGAATTCTGGGCACGATTTTTCACGATGACACATCAGCTCCAACGGTAAGATTTTCAAATAACGGCTATATTTCTGTGTTTCTAACGGATATATTTTTGCAGAATCTATAAATAGAGGAGCTCTTTTCAAATCAAAGAACCAAGAGAGTGAAAAATAAAATCTTTCAAAAAGAGGGAAAAACAGAGCTTCATTTGAAAAATCATTTGAGTCAAGAAAAGAGATTCAAAAGGAGTGAAATCAAGAGAGAGATTCGTGTGCTCCAAAGCTACAATCTACAAAAAGTTCAAGAGGAGATCCCAAAGCAACCAAGAGCAAATCAAGATCTTCCAACCTAGAAGAAAAAGAAGAAAAGCTTCAACCAACATCCAAAAGCCCCAAAGCTAGGAGAATCTGTGCTGAGGCCTGATTCCACACTTCAAAGGAGTTGGAAAAGAGAAGCAAAGAAGCCAAGCCTGCATTCAAGCTTATTTAATCAGGCTTTTCTAAACCTAAGCTTTATTTTGATTATTCTGCTCTAGAGGAGCTGTTTGTATTTAAACTCGAATTATTTTCTTGTGTACTGATTCAAGTGGATTGAATCAGTGGAGGTAGTTGTACCTCGTTGTAAGCTTGGGATAGCTTACGTTTTGGGTTCGTTGTGACCCCGTTAAAACAACGAGTTGGGTTTTGTGCTGGTAAGCCCGAGTAAAACCGGCTGGGTTCGTTGTGCGCCCGAAAACAACAAGTTTGAGTTGTGAGCTTGCAAAACAACTCGGCTGTAATCTAGGGAGATTATAGTGTGGACCCAAGTGAATCTTGGGAGTGGACGTAGGTGCTGATTGCACCGAACCACTATAAAACCTTGTGTTTGCCGTGCTCACTTGTCTCTCACTCTATCTCTCTTATATTTCTGTTTGTGCATTGCTTAAGTTAATTTCTCTCACTTGCACATCTTGAGTTAATTTGTTTAAAACATTTTAAAAAGTCTTAAATTTTTAAGAACCCAATTCACCCCCCCCCCTCTTGGGTTGCCATCTGGGCCAACACCAGCCAGTCGGGGTAGTGCACCTCGCGAATGTGGCCGGCCATCACCAACTTGCGTACCTCCTTGTCTATGGCCCTCTGCCTGTCTGGGGTGAAACTCCTCTTCTTTTGCCGAACGTATCGGCAGTCTGGCTTGATATTAAGCTGGTGGGTGATTACCTCCTCCGGGATGCTCGGTATATCCGACGCCGACCACGTGAAGATGTCCGCGTTGGCCTGCAGGAAAGCGAGGAGTTGATCACGGGCCTCCCTCGGAAGTAAAGCCCCGATCTGGATTGTCTTCGTCGGGTCCTCCCCTAGGGGGAAGGCCAGCAGATGCTCAGCCGGCTCCCCTCTTCTCTCTGAGTCTCAGGGATCCAGCGCTTTTGGTGCAGGTACAGATACTTCCCCTGAGGATTGAGGGCCATGTGGTAGCAAAGTGGTGGCAGGTTCTGCTCCCCCCGTATCTCTCCGACTCCTTCGCTGGTGGGAAACCTCACGACGAGTCTTTTGGTGGAGATGACAGCGTCCAGGAGGTTAAGTCCGGGCCTTCTGAGGATGGCGTTGTAAGCAAGGGGCACCCAGACCATGAAGAAGCTCATAAATACCGTGCTTTGATGTGGGGGTGTGCCGGCCATGACAGGGAGAGTGATCTCTCCCTCAACCTTCACAGAATCACCGGTAAAAACCCATCAAGGGTGTGGCCACAGGCCGAAGTGACTCGGGAGATAGGTCCATACAAACAAAGGCGTCATAAGTCAACACGTCCACCGAGCTTCCACTGTCAACCAGAATTCTTTTTACAGGATGCTTAGCGATCATCATGGACACGACGACATTGTCATCATTTTTGTTAACCACCCTCTCTAGGTCCTTTTTAGAAAAAGGGATTATAGAATCTAACTCTTCCTACCCCCTCAACCTCTTGGGTGGGCCGCCTGCCCTCCAGGATATCATAGCCACCGTCTTCTCTATCGGAGCATTGTCGATCATCAGCGGCGGAGGCACCAATGGGCTAGGGGCACTCGGGTTGTTCCTTTGAACGAACTTTCCTAGGTGGCCCTGCTGGATAAGGTCCTCTATCGCCTTCATCAGTTGGCGACAGTTGTTGGTGTCGTGGTCGTGGTCCCGATGGTAGCAGTAGTACAGGTTCTTATTACGGGGGGTCTTCGGGTTCAGTGGAGGAGGGCGTGGCAGGTACAACTCGCCCTCGATCTCTAGTAAGATGTGGGAGATGGGAGCAAGCAAGGGGATGAACGGGCCGTCCCTCGGCGTGGGAGCCCGAGGGCAGTTGTCTGGTCGGCGAGGAGGCTCGAGTCTCCTGGGACGAACTTCAGTGGGCTCTGGATGGGCCGGCTTTTTGGTGGTGCTTTCGTTAGCCTCGCACCGGGAGGAGTCGGCCATGTCGGCGCTGATGTACTTTTTGGCCTGGCTCAAGAGCTCAGCATAGGAGCCGGGCGGCTTTTTGTCAAGGGAATATGCGAAGCGGGAGGGACGGAGCCCCCGCTTCAAGGCCAAGGTGGCCACGAAGTCCTCGAGGTTGTAGACCTCTAGGGCTACTTCTTTGAACCGGGCGACGTAGTCCCGCAGGGACTCACCACCCTTCTGCTGGATGGAGAAAAGACTGTCTGCCACTCTCAGAATCTTTCGACAGGCATCGAAATGGGCCAAGAAGGCCCTCTCCAGCTGGCGGAAGGAGTTAATACTCCACGGCGGCAGACGGGAGTACCAGGCTCGAGCAGCTTTCTTCAAGATGGCAGGGAAGGCAATACAGAGGAGTGAGTCAGTTGCCCCCTGGACCTGCATGAGGACCTTGTAGCTCTCCAAATGGTCCAGGGGATCGGTTGTCCCGTCATACAGGTCCAGCTGAGGAAGACAGAACCGAATTGATATCGGTTCCTCCATGATGCGGCGGGATAGCGGCGGCCGGCTGTCATAGTCCGCCTCTGGAGGGTTGGTGATTCGGCCGCTGAGCTCCTCCAGCCGCTGATTGTACTCGTCGAGCCAGCGCTCAGCCCGGCGGGCGATTCGGCCATCGAAGGACCCCTCCCTCAAGGATTCCGAGGAGGGGGAAGAATGACGGTGATACTGACGGGGGCGCTCCACCTCCCTCCCATGCCACCACTTGGGAGAAGCACTGGCATGCCGAGTGGGCGACCGGGATCTCTTGGAGGCCTTCCGGTGGTGAGGCCTGGGTGAAGCATGATGGTGATGAGCTTCTCGGGCAGGAGACCTCTCCCGAGAAGAATGTTGGCTGGGTTGGACCACTCCTGACGGACGGGAGTGGCTCCGGCTGCTGCACGACCGTTGGTTTGCTACTGCGGGACTCTGACCGCCGCTACCAAAGACTGAACTTGCATGGAGAGGGTGGCCAGCCGGTCTTCTTAAAGCTGCTGCTACGATGGTGCAGGAACATCGGCTGGGGGAACGGAGGGGCCAACTGCCAACGGATCAGCCCCCTAATGCTGCCCCCCAGCATGACTGGTGAAGACCTCCTGGGGACAGGTCATCACCATTGTTTGAGAGCTCAGGAAAAGAGAAGTTGCCGCTGACAGGTTTGAAGCTTTTCTCTTTGACCCCCCTTTCTGGTGCACCAATCTGTTGATGCCAAGTCACCTTCCTTGAACGCTAGGAAAATGGAGATCTCCCTCGCTGGGCTCCTGCAAGAAAAGTCCCCGAAGACCGGATGCTCTGGTGGGGACCCTCCGACACTCAAGTCAGTCACTCAGGAACAGACAAGAGTTAACTGGACGATATGAGTTAGAGAGCTAGAGTTCAAGATCCTTTCCTCGTTGTATGTGTTTGCTTTTATACCTGTTTGACGATCTCTCTTTTTCCACTTTCAGAAGGTTGCTAACTTCGAGGTGCTTTTGTCCACTAATGGATGAAAAGTAAGGATGACAGTGATGGGTCGCAACCGCCTGTTAGAGGTGTCCCTCTTTGCCTACCACCTACCGAGTGCGGCGCTGCGGGTGGCAGGTGGATATGGTTGCATCTGGCGTGCACCATTGTGGGGTAAGGCCACGCGCTGTTGCAGGCGAGTGGTGAGTCACATGGCTGCTGCAGGCGGTTGATGGGCCACGTGGACGTGTCAGGTGGCTCGAGGTAGCGGGTTGCCAGCCCCGGTGGCCAAATCGAGACGGAGGCCGAGGCTAAAGCTCAAGGCCGAGGCCGAGGCTGACGCTTGAGGCCGAGGCCGAGGCTGAGGCCCGAGGCTAAGGCTGAAGCTCGAGGCCGAGGCTGACACTTAAGGCCGAGGCCGAGGCTGAAGATCGAGGCCGAGGCTGATTCTTGAGACCGAGGCCAAGGCTGAAGCTCGAGGCCGAGGCTGACACTCGAGGCCGAGGGGGACCTCGGAGGCCGAGGCCATCCCCTAAGGCCGAGGTTGGGCTCCGTCAGTTTACCATTTGCCTACCATTTACTTTGACGATGATGAATCAGCTACATCATATATATATATATATATATATATATATATTATTGCTTGTGAGGAGAACGTGAGGGTTGATGTGGCCTGGATTTAGTAGCGTCTACAATCGGCAACAACAAGAGGAAGATGCAATAAAAAAAAGGCCTTAGGGATTTCCCAAAGAGGCAGTTGAATATTTGGCACTTGATGGATTATTTTTGTACAGTGGAGGCTTCTGGTTCCCCGCGATCTCTCTTTCTTCATGATCTCCGAAGGGCCCCTCAGCATAAGCGTGGTCTTTGGACGGTCCGACTTATCAGATTTGGATATCAAGGAACCGGCTCATTTTCTCGGAGAATTTTATTTCTTCACATCGGCTTGTGCGAAGGATTAGATCTTTGTCTACAAACTGCGCCCATGCTTTTCAAGCGGTTGGTTCTGACTCCTATGGCCTCTAGGGATCCCCTGCTGCTTTGGTAGCGAACCGGCATATGGTTTTTATTTCTTGGGAGCCTCCCCACCAGGATTTGTCAAAATCAACTTTGACGGGAGTGTCCGTGGAAGATTTACTGGTTCTGCTTTCATCATCCGAGGGCCGCAGGGTGATATGTTGGCAGCGGATGAATTTGGCACCCTTGATTCCTCTGTCCCTATAACAAAGCTTTATGCTGCGTGGGCAGGTATTTCTTATGCCTCTCAGATTCTTCATGCTCATAGGTTCGTGATCGAGGGTAATTCGATGACGGTTATTCAGTGGCTGAGAAAGAAGAATTTTTCTGAAGTCCCCACTATCCCTATTCTCAGGGACATATAGTTTATCCTGCAGAAAGTTGATATTGTCCAGATACATCACATATATCGAGAAGCCAATGCGGCGGCTGACTGGACAACTGCTTCAGTGGCTCAGCATGCTAGTTATTGGATATGGAGGCAGGGTGACCCCTGCCCTACTGTTTTGCAGCAAATTTTGTATTCCGATATATCTGGGTTGATTCGTACTAGACTAGTGTGATCGCCCACTTGTTAAAAAAAAAAAAGGCAGTTGAATATGAAAACTATACCAAATCCGATCAAACTTCCTTTTATAAAATGGGTGCAAGTTTTTGAGTTAGCTTCAAATTCTATGATCGTTTGGACTTTTTTCTGCCTTAGTTTCTTCAGGTTTATTTTTCCTATGTTGAATGGGCATTAACATGGTGATGAGTTCACCTACGATGGATAACCATGGGTCAATTGATTATAGGCCGATAAACATTTACCTCATCATATATATACCTTCACTCTTGATGCCAAGGTGTATAATCTAAGCAAGGAAGTAGCTTGTTCGAACTTTATGATGATGAATTATGTTGAGTATCGAAATACAAAATGATCGATCTAAAAACTTTCGGGATTAGTTTAGTTAGGTTCAAACTTTTTATCCAGACTAATAAGTAAATGTCCAAGATTTGTTTGAGGAGGCATTAGGGAGGTTGCAGGGAATTGAAAGGATACCATCTGGGTCATAGAAAGCCTAGGCTCTAAAACTTTTTATTTGTTATACAAATATTAGCTCAATGATGACACCATAATTATTGTCAATGGCACCTGATGCTGCCAGATCACCCCTCTCAAATGTCCGCGAGCGTCCGATCGCCTTCTCCAGCAAGCCCGGGATCTTTCAGCGAGCTTCTCGCGTTTGGGAGCCTGCAAAAAGTCCCAGGGGCCAAAGATTCCGACGGGGACCCTCCGACGCTCAAGTCAGTGCTCTGGGCAACAGCCGTGAGCTTGAGGAAGCTCGAAAGAAAAAGAGAGAGAGAGGCTCGGAGAAGAGCTCTCTGTGAGCAAAAATGAGCGTTTAAGAATATTGTTGTGGTTATCAGCTCTTAGTTCAGTTACCTGGTCGGGGGTCCCTCTTACCCATTTTATAGGTCCTTAGAGTTTGTCTGGCTTGAGTAGTTGAGGCCTTGTAATGATGACTTTGATGGGTGAAATGTCAGAGCTGATGTTGTCTGTGAGGCTTGGGGTGCCGCCACTTGTAAGAGCATTTAAGGTGATGGCAGCAATGGCAGAGCTTGCTTCCTTCTGTGATATGTCAGGACTGCTGGTTGGTGGGTCAAGTTTCGTCAAAGTGGATGGCCTTTTAATTTGACCGCTGCAGGGAAGAGAAATAAAAGGTGGTGGAGTCTCATCACCATCACGAGCCACACATCCGTCTAAGATGAAAGAGTTGGGAGTTGAAGCCAGCTGTCCCTTGTAAAGTGTTGATTATAGAGTGCTTGCATGGCACCGTTCATGGCCGGAGCTGAGGTGGCCGAGCACGTGACCCATAAATGCCTTTGTGCGAGAGACATGATGTGGTTGTGGAAGCCCAAACGGGATGATGCCGAGGCAGGGCCGACTTGAATGACGATGCCGAGGCAGGGCCGACTTGAATGAGGCCATTAAATGTGCCAAGGCCGACTTGAAAGAGAGTGCCGGGGCCAACCCGGAAAGAGAGTGCCGGGGCCGACTTGAATGAAGCGAGGTAGACTTGAATGAGGTGGGGCCGACTTGAATGAGGCCATTAAATGTGCCAAGGCCGACTTGAAGGAGAGTGTCGGGGCCGACTTGGATGAGGCGAGGCCGACTTGAATGAGGCGGGGCCGACTTGAATGAGGCCATTAAATGTGCCAAGGCCGACTTGAAGAAGAGTGTCGGGCCGACCCGAAAGAGAGTGCCGAGGCCGGCCCCGAAAGAGAGTGTTAGGGCCGACTTGGATGAGGCGAGGCCGACTTGAATGAGGCGGGGCCGACTTGAATGAGGCCTTTAAATGTGCCAAGGCCGACTTGAAGGAGAGTGCCGGGGCTGACCCGAAAGAGAGTGCCGGGGCTGACTTGGATGAGGCGAGGCCGACTTGATTGAGGCGGGGCCGACTTGAATGAGGCCATTAAATGTGCCAAGGCCGACTTGAAGGAGAGTGTCGGGGCCGACTTGAATGAGGCGAGGCCGACTTGATTGAGGCGGGGCCGACTTGAATGAGGCCATTAAATGTGCCAAGGCCGACTTGAAAGAGAGTGTCGGGGCCGACTTGAATGATGCCATTAAATGTGCAAAGGCCGACTTGAAAGAGGTGTCGGGGCCGACTTGAATGAGGCGGGGCCGACTTGAATGAGGCCATTAAATGTGCCAAGGCCGACTCGAAAGAGAGTTCCGGGGCCGACTTGGATGAGGCGAGGCCGACTTGAATGAGGCGGGGCCGACTTTGAATGAGGCGGGGCCGACTTGGACTTCTCCCTTTCTTTGCGTTCACGATGCTCTAGATGGGCAGCCATAAATGCGGGGAGAGAAAAAGGCAATAAATGCCTTAGAGCCAGCATGTGGTGGGATACACGTGGCCTTTATAAGGCCATAAATGCCTTTGGTGTGAAAGACATAATATGGTTATGAAGCCGAACGGAAGTGCCGGGGCGAAGCAGGAGTGCTAAGGCGAAGCTGACTCAGATTTTTTTCTCTCTTTGCCTAGCTCCATTCCAATAAATGCTGGCCAAGTCATAATGACACCATTAAATGCTCTCATTTTGCACCATTAAATGCTGGCCAACGTCATTCCCCATCATTAAATGCTCTAGCCTTTTGATTTGACTATTGGCCATTAATGACTGAAGGTGGCCTTTCGGAGAACCCCGCACGTGATATGACCCTTTTTCCTTTTTGTTCTCTTTCCAAGGGCAACGCCACGGATGAAATATTTAATACCGGCAAGTACT
The DNA here is from genome assembly GCA_900491605.1 of Calamus simplicifolius. Taxonomy (NCBI): domain Eukaryota; kingdom Viridiplantae; phylum Streptophyta; class Magnoliopsida; order Arecales; family Arecaceae; genus Calamus; species Calamus simplicifolius. Next base: position 244,666 of record UESW01001444.1, on the reverse strand, counting down.
TTGTAAAAAAGGCCGAGTAGAATAGTGAGGCCATCTAGAAATTAAGTCGTCCAAGAAGGCCGCCGCGGTCGCCTAAGAAAATCGTCTGAAAATTGCTGTCTTGAGAGGATGCCATCCAAAAATTGTTGCTTTTATTGCCCATAGGGTCAACTGGCCCATCAGCACCATTTCAGAGTATTGAGGCAAGCGCTATCATTATTGGCCACGTAAGAGGGTAGCATGTATAAAAATGAAACTAACCGCACATCTTATCCTTCATTACAAATCCCCATCAATCAATATGAATCATTCATTTATCTTTAAAAGTAAGGCAGAGACATTTCACTCTTGTGTTCATCTTTTTTATAGCATTCTAGCTAATTCTATTCCCTTCGATTCTCTTCTTCAGCTTTCTTTTAGGTGTACCTTTTTTCTTTCTTTTTTTTTCTTTTTCTTCCTTTCATGTTACTTTGTTTACATTTATTCTCAACCTTTGAACAGAGTTTTGAGATTATAAAAGGAAAATAGATAACATAAAGCCAATATTTAGGGTTTTACTGAAGGTGTGTATGAGAGTATCTTTCAAAGATAAGAAGCCTTATAACCTTATTCTGGTGAGATTATCATCTACATAGATGTTTTGAACGATGGCTGTAGGCTCCGTATATGTCTATTTGCTTTGGAGATGTGTAGAGATTTAGGTATTTCCTCTTCTTAGTTTGGTCCTATTTCTTGGTGATAGTTATTGGATATATAGTTTTTCTTAGTAAAAAAACTACCCAAATGTTTTTAGGAAGCTGTTTACTCTGAAGTATCATTTGAGGAATTGTGGGTGGCGGTATCTCAGCTTGAAGAAGAGCTTTTCTATTTTTTTTAACTTACCCTCCTTCATTCATAGTTAGAAAATTTTCTTTTTTGCTTCGTTGGATGAGTTGAAAGCTTTCTCTATATTTGGAGGACACCTTGAAAACATGGTAATTGGTAAAGTTCCTCCTCTCAATGATGAGGGGATTGTTGTAGCCAATAACCTCTTAGGCTTCTAGGAGAAAGGAGACTCATTCAATACAGCGCAACTCCTCCGATAATTAAGGCAAACTCAAGGTCCTAGAAAACTAAGGAGACTTAGGTAGTGTTTGAAATAGAGGATAAGAGGGGATATCCAAAGGAAATCCCCTCTTATTCCCAAAAGCCATAACTATAAGGGATAGCAGGGAATAAAGTTAACCAAAGGGATAATCCATGGTTAACCATGGGATATCCCCTCAATTTATTCCCTAGAGAATGCAGGAATAGCTGGTTATCCCTCCAAATAAGAGTAAAAAAAGGTTATCCCATGGATTTACCTTTTTGCATTTGATATGATCAATGGGATAGCCAAGGGATATCCCTAGGGATAGCCAGGGGATAAATTCTATCCCGTACACTTATCCATGGATAACATTTTTCCTATCAAACACTACCTTAGGGTGATTAGCTTATTATCTTCTGAACTTTATTTGCTTCTAATTTTATTGAGCTAACTCTTGTCTTTTTCTCTTTTACAAAGGGCATTTTACGTGGCAAAGTCAATATAGCTAGAGTCTGAAAGCTCCTTTAATAGCAGCATCAATAATGAAAGGGCTGGCTGAAATCATGATTGATGAACCTAACCTCTCCCAAAGATGCCAACCAGTATAATAGCTGGTTCAATAGTGGGTCACGTGGTGATAGCATTAGGCGGAAGTGGCATTTTCGATGATAATGACTTATTCTATAATGCCGATGGCTACTTAAGCGGCATTGGCATCTTCTCGAGCCTTTGCTTCTACATTGTGAGGCAAAGTGGTAAGCAGAAGCTTGAATAATGGTCAGCAAGGGACCGATAACAGAGATCATCCTTCAATTTACTATAGATGCCCTTTAATTATCCAAATAAAGGATATATTCTTTGCATCCACAATAACCGCATGTTACAAAAGGAATATATAGATGTGGCATTTACAAAAATAATCTTTAAAATACCTCTTGTTTTAGAAAGACTTGTAGCTCAATCATACTCATTGTAAACCATTTAAGAACATGCCAATATTTTCCCTTCCTTTGCTATGCATAGGATTAGATTAAAATTATCAACTTTTTTCTTTAGATTTTTATTTTATTTTAAAATCTTTTCATTAGAAGAAGCACATAATTTTAACTCTTGTTTTTCAATTTTCAAAGATTGGTTTTCATTTTTGAAAATTTACAAATTTTTTTGAAGAACATTGATTTATTTCTTTAAAGAAACATATTTGTGGCTAATTTTTCATCTACATATGCAATTCTTCAAAAACTTCGAGAAGTTCATCATATGTTGGAGAGGATAAGGTTACCTACCTTATTCTCTTTTACTATGAGGGATAGGTTGACTACCTCGATATCAAAATCTTCATCCAAAGAGCTAATTTCATAATCATTTCATGCTTACCAAAGCTTTTTCTTTTACTTATTGTTTGCCTTCTTAAATTGGGGGCAACTAGCTCTAAAATACCTTGACTTTTTGCATTCATAACATAGGAAGGAAGTTTCTTTGTTTTTGCTAGATTCCTTTTTGTGTTCTCTCTTCTCATCTCATTTTGCTATTATCTCTTTTGTTCTTCAAGAACTTGTTGAACTTAAAATCATGTAGATATAAAAACATAGATGGGATTATAAATATAAGATGTTGAAATTTTTTTTTAATTATAAGGATATAATTATAATATTTTATAATAATTGAATGCTTTGTGATAATCAAACTCATGATAGAAATTAGTTTGTTTGTTATTTATAATGAATTTTTTAAAAGATTTTATAATGTAACTACTCAATTATATGATACTTATTATCTCACCTCTCTTTTATTTATTTCTTAATTATATTATATTAGATTGAATATCAACTTATAGATCTAAATCTAAATCTTAATTATGGTTTCAATAATGAAAATAAAAATTTCAAAATATTTTAAAGATATGACATCATTATATTGCTTAGCTACAATAATGAATCATAGGTTAATTCAATGGTTTATAAATTATAATTGATTCATATCATGAAAATATGCAAAGTAGTGTAGGTCTAAACTTTTTTTAAAAAAATTAGTTAATTATCACATGAAATGTATAGCATATATGAATTATAATTAGGAAGTAGAAAGTCCTCAAAATAGTGGTAGTGCTAAAGATCTTATACAATTATTATTAAATAAAAAAATATAGCCATAGATATTCTTCGTCTTCAAATTTTTTTTAATTAATAAAAATACCTTTATTAGCTTTCTCATGACTAAAATGCTAAATTTTTTTGATATTTTTAGCTTAATGAAAAGCATATAAAATAATTATTTTATGCTTGCTTCCATGGTATGTGACCTTTTAATACCTTTTATGCTTATAATAGCATCGGTGTCTACTTTTCTTTTCTTTTTTTTTGTAAAAAATAATGTGTTACAAGATAATAGAAGCTAATTGATACTTAAAAGTGGTAGAGATAATCGTATATTTGAAAGATTGACCGAATACTAGAGGAAGATTATAAGACCAAAGATAGAAATAAGAAGATACAAGCCTTAAAGAATAAAGATTTGTTCAAATTATAAATCCTAAAATAAAGATTAATTTTGTCTAAATTAGAAGTCAATAATTTTGTTCAAATTAGTTGTAATTATCTCTCATTGTTAAATATTTTTCAAATTGATTGAATTTAAAAATTAGAATTTTCAAGTATAATTTTGCAATCATGTGTAAAATGTTAAATAAATTCTCAAATGATTTTATTTCATTATTATTTTGTATGCATTATAATTCATCAATAAAATCAATAAAATTGTTATTTTTTGTTATTTTTGAATCAAATCTACTTTTTATAATTAAATGATCAATTAATAATAATATTTTTTAATTATTATAAAATCAAAATGCCTGTGGGCTAGAATGGCTCAATATGAGTTAGGTCGAGAGTCCCTACTCTATGAGCTATGTTGGCATGGCTTGCAAAATCATGGGCCAAGTAGGCCATACCAACCTAACATGCCCCATTTTATATTGCTAGCAAATGCAAATTAATATATCTCTATATATCAACTAATTCTATATCAATATAGTGGTCATCTTTATTTACTTTCCTAAGTAAATCTTCAATCAATAAAGCTCAAAATCAATACTAGTCATCTTGATCCTACCATATAGGTGGTGATTTCAATATTTTGGTCTCTTCTTTTTGTGTGTACATATCACATGTGCGCGCACGTGCGTCTATATATATATATATATGTGTGTGTGTACGTATGTATATGTGTGTGTATATATATATATATATATATGTAATACACACATGTTTAAATTTATGTATGTATGTATATATTGCATGTATGTTTGTTGGTTATCTCAAACCAATTTTGAGATATTTACGAAAGCTAGATAAGGATCAAATCACATATCTTAAAAAAATTTATTTGATGATTTATATTTATATTAATTTAATAATAAAAACAATAAGGAGATTAAGAAATTAACCTTTCGTCGAATGTCTTGAACTCCGCCAACATCATCTTGGAATCATCAAATCCTTTCGATCACCACGGATCTTTCCAAACATTCTTCAAATTATGATGAACACAAACGAGTGAACATTTCTGATTTGGGTTGAGATCACATGACTGAGTTATTTTAGTCATTTTATATTCTCAACTCATAAGATAAAGTGAAGATGAGGGAGAAAACTCTCCGTGGCTGATGAAATCATCCTTCGTTATTTTTTCTCTTATGAATCTTATATTTTACGAGAATAATAACTACCACCTCTTTTTAATTAATTAATTAATTAAAAGTTAAGATAACTTTTAACTCTTGGAGATTACTTTAATGTGGGATGATGTGAGAGAGAGAAAATCTTTCCCATAATCACATATCTCTATCCAATAATCCATTGTTGATTTTTTTTATTGATCGTGGGATGATACTGGAGAGAGAAAAGCTCTCATACGATTCCGTATATTTCTCTAACAACAAAATAACTTCCATATGGACTCTTCTTATGGAACATGCCTACTATGTGTTCCCTAGCACATCGTATAATTTTTTAATTTAAAATAATTTTAAATTTATTTTAAATAATCATATTATTTAAAATAAAAATTAATCCAATTAATTTCTGTGTAAAAATTAATTTAGAATTCTAAATTCTAAATTAATAATTCAACCCAACATATCATAAAGTTCACATAATTTAATGGAGCCATTCATAGGAACTATGGACATTATAATTTTAAGCTCCAATAATTTTGATATTCAATTAACACCTTAATTAAAATATAAAAATTATTATTCTAAATTACTTCACTAAAAATTTAGAATTGCATTCTCAAAATTATAAAATTAATTATATTCAAAAGGATTTGAATTATCCATTAATATAGTCACTGCATATAAATCAATCCTCCATAAACTAGGCATTTTTCGCTAACCTTTTTAATTATATCTTTCTTCATAAGTACCATTGATTCTATAATGAATAATATATTTATGATCTAATCATAAATTAAGTGCTCTTATTATTCAAGTCCCGAGAACCATCCATTTGACTTCTTTACGAAGGAATGAATTTTATCTTGTATATTAATATTTCCGGCTACTTTGTTATTATATTTTTAATATACCAAAATTTTGACACATATTTCTATGTCATTATCCGGCATGTCAAAAAATATAATACAATAAATAGGAGCCTATTAATTACTTAGAATTAAGATCGATTCATATATGACTATTATTGCTTAATTTTGAATGCTATATTTTAACAACGAAATTTATTAGAGATTCATAATTAATCGCGTTCCAATTCTATATAATCAAATTATATAAAGTGCTTTCATTCTGATAATCTCATTATCAACAATCCGAATAAGATCATTTCATTCAAAATATAATGAACCACGCTAATAATTTTAAATTAAAGATCCCAACTTTAATTTATAATTACGGATAGATTTAGATTATTTTACTTTAAATATTATCCTCTGTATATAACACTTATATACAATATTTAAAGTCATATTTAAATAATTCAAAAATTTTTGATATTTATAAAGCATCAAAACATGCATACAAAAAATAATATTAATTTTTTTTTAAAATTAATCAGTAAAATAATAAATCTCATTTATTTATGGGCACATATTCCAATAATCTCTCACTTGTTCTAAAGCAAATGAGACATATCTTCAAGTCCTATCCCTTCAAGATGTAGCTTAAAACCCTGAGCCGGTAATGTCTTAGTGAATGGATCAGCTATATTATTCGCAGATGCGATCTTCTCAACTGAAACGTCTCTTTTACTGACAATCTCTCTCGCAAGATAAAATTTTCTCTCTATATGCTTTCCTTGACAGTGGTTTCTGGGTTCCTTGGCATTGACTACTACTCCACTGTTATCACAGTATAGTCTAATTGGTTTATGCATATCTAGAACAACTTTCAAATCTTTCAAGAATTCGTGAAGCCAGACTGCCTCTTTAGCTGCTTCACAAGCTGCTACATATTTAGCTTATATGGTGGAGTCAGCAATGCAGGTTTGCTTGACGCTTCTCCATTTAATGGCTTCTTCTCCCAAAGTGAACACCGCTCCAGAGGTAGACTTTCAAGAGTCTTTATCTAATTGAAAATTAGAATCTATATATCTAAAAGGAATCCAATCCCTACCAGAATATACAACATATAGTTTCTCATCCTTCTCAGATATTTGAGAATATGCTTGACCGCAACCTAGTGATCCAATCCTAGGTTTGACTAGTATCGGCTAACCACTCCTACTGCAAAGCATATGTCGGGTCTTGTACACAACATTGCGTATATCAAACTGCCAACTGCCGAAGCATAGAAAATCTGTCTCATATCTTCCTCCTCTTGTGATGTTTTAGGATACTACTCTTTAGAAAGATGAACTCCATATCGAGTAGGTAAATTACCTTTCTTGGAGTTTTACATCACAAATCTAACAAGCACCTTATCAATATACGATGCCTGAGATAGCGCCAAAAGCCTATTCTTGCAATCCCGTATAATTTGTGTTGACCCAATTATTAATTTTGATGAATAACAAAATCTACATGAGTATATCTCTTATGTTACTAATGATTTTGATTAAGTTTTTTAAGAATTTAAATATTTAATTAATCAAAATCCAAAGGAAAATTGAGTTTGAATCTTTTTCTAGTGTCAAGTGTTAAGTTTCAGACATTAGAGCCAACTCTAAAAGCATTAGAGTCGACTCCGGAGCGTATCAGAACTGTTGGCACTTTCGGTACGTGTTGGCCCAGATGACAACCCAAGAGGGGGGGGGAATTGGGTTCTTTAAAAAATTAGCCTTTTAAAAATGTTTCGCTTAAGAAGAATGAAGGCAATAGCAATGCAAATACAAAGTGCAGTGAATAAAACAGAGATAGAGGAAGAGTCAATGAAAGCACGGCAAACACAAAGAGTTTATAGTGGTTCGGTGTATCCAACACCTACGTCCACTCTCAAGATTCACTTGGGTCCACACTATAATCACCCTAGATTACAGCAGTGTTGTTTCACAAGCTCACAACTCAAACTTGTTGTTTTCTCGGGCGCACAACGAACCCAGCTGGTTTTCAAGGGCTCACCAGCACAAAAACCCTAACCCAAACTTTGCCAAGCTTGTACCGAGGTAAGACTACCTCAACTAGTTCAATCTCCCAGATTGAACTAGATACAAAGAATAATAGTATGGTTGTTCAATTACAAAGCTCCTCAATGAGCAGATTAACAAATGTAAGAATAAAGTTTAGAAAAGCCTGATTTGCAGATGGTTGGCTTTGAGCTTTCTTTTTTTCCTCTTTTCCTCAACTCTTTTGAAGTGTAGAATCTGGCCTCAGCTTGGATTCTTCACGGAATGAACTTTTGAGTTGATTTGAGCTTTTCCTCTTTTGAGTGTTGAAAATCACTTGAAATGCTCTTGAATAGCTCTTAGATTTTCTTCTGAAGCTTCCTTGGATTGTTGAGCTTGAACACAGAAGGAGCTTCCTTGGATTTCACACTCTTTCTTTCACTCTATTTTGAATCACAGATTTTTTCAAATGAAGCTCTGTTTTTCCGATTTTTCTTTTCTTTTTTCTTGAAATGAATATCTCTCTTTTTGTATATCTTTGATTTGAAAACAGCTTCTCTATTTATAGATTCTACAAAAATATAGCCGTTAGAAACAAAGAAAAATAGCCGTTAAACGAAAATCTTATCGTTGACGCTGAGTTGGCATTCGGAAAAATTTCGCCCAGATTTGCTGGAGTCGACTCATGCTTTTCCCGAGTCGGCTCGAGGTCGTGATACTAAAAATAGAAATGTTTAGAAAGTCAAAGGGTCGACTCATGAAAAGTAAAGTGTCGACTCCTGAAAGTCGGGGGTCGACTCATGAAAAGTTGGGGTCGACTCGCGAAGTGCTCAGAAAAACACACCTCTGGTGTCTGAGCGGAGTCGACTCGCACAGTCATGGAGTCGGCTCGACAAAATCGGGGGTCGACTCGAGAAATTGCATGGGTCGACTCGAGACAGATAATCATTTCTGTACTCTGAGGGGAGTCGACTCTGAAACTCAAGAGTCGGCTCCGGAACGTATCAAAAATCAGAAAGTTTTCTGATTGACTTTAAATTCATTCCAGATTCATTTTAAATCATTATTTTGACTTGAATATAATAAAATTGACATTAAGAATCAATTCAAGAAGTGTTCCAAAAACTCATTGATTACAATATGAAGTATTAAATTTCTAATTGAAAGCTTAAACATTGAACATGAAGTTACTTTCAATTTGAATAAAGTCATACTTTAACATTCTCATTCATTGTTCTAAATAAATTCAATGCTCATGTAAATAAACTCATTACATCTTTTAATGTACTCATGGCTTTGGTAATCATCAAAATCAATAGGATTGGGGCAAATAATTTTCAACAATCTCTCCAACAGTACGGATTAGAGCCGACTCCGGCAGAGATCAGAGCTGACTCTAATCGAAAGATAGAGAACCTTATTTCTGCATCAAATTAGAGCCGACTCCTTCAGAAAATTAGAGCCGACTCTAATGGTAAAATAGAGACTATTTTTTTGGGGCACAATTAGAGCCGACTTCCGCATTTATTAGAGTTGACTCCAGCACAAAAAGATGTCAACCCCATGGAAAGCCAGAGCCGACTCCACTATGAGAAAATATTACCATTTCGAGCATCCCGACTTAGAGCCAACTTCAGACTATATTAGAGCTGACTCTAATCTATCAGAGGTGGATTTCAGATGTGTCAGAGATGACTCTAGAACTTATCTTTTCTCCAACAAACCTCAATGACTCTTTCCTCTTTTGTGCCAAACATATCCACAAGTACGATTAATGGCTAGTTTTCATCAAAAAATGGATTAAGAGAAAATTATAAAGGAAAAAATATTCGACCATTTTGAGAGGACGAAAATAGAGAACAGAGAGAGAAAAATCAAAAAGAAAAAGCTCATATTTGAAATCCCAAGTGTTTGAAAAAGAGTTTAGAGAAATCCAAAGCATTCAAAAGCCAACTTTAAAGGATTTTCATCAAATCAAAAGAAGAAGAAAAGAGCCTTACATCCCAAGTACAATTAACAACTGGTTTTCATCAAAAGTCGATTAAGAGAAAATTATAAAAGGGAAGATATCTGACCGTTTTGAGAGGACGAAAAATAGAGAACAGAGAAAAAAAAAATCAAAAAGGAAAAGCTCAGATTTGAAATCCCAAATGTTTGAAAAAGAGTTTAGAGAAATTCAAAGCATTCAAAAGCCAACGTTGAAGGATTTTCATCGAATCAAAAGAAGAAGAAAAGAGCACTAGTTTTTCAACAGCCTCTATATCAGCGATTCTTCCAAAGCTTCAATCTTATCATGAGGAAGATCATTTCAGAGGAAAAGATAAAAAGAAGAAAAGCTCAACTTCGAAAATCTTTCAAATCATGCTCTTCTATTTCTATCTTATTTATATTGGTTATTTACTCATTTGAGGAGCTGAATATCTATTGTAACCTTACTCTTATTACATCTAGTTACTGATTTAATCAGGTGATTGAATCAGGTGAGGCAGATTAGCCTTGTGCAAGCTAGGTAGCTTGTGGTAGGTTGTGTGCTGGTGAGCTTGTGAAAACCAGTTGTGTCAGCTCCCCCTCCTCTTTGGGGCCACCGACAGCACACCTGCACACTTGTGGTAATCGGATAGAGTTTTACTAGTCTTTATGTAGCGCTCCATAAAGAGCTAGAGAACCCCAACTAATTATCATAAGTGGCAGACACACGAAAACACATCCTGTTAAAAACTTTTCACTTTCATCTCAATTATATACAAATCACCCAATCAACATTAAGCATCAACCTGCTCAGATAATATTTTTCATGACATTCCTCAGGCAGTTTACAAGATCACATTCACATTCGACATTAAAATCCTAAGTGCACACATCATACTCATAATCTTCTCCAAAACATAAGTCTCGTATTCATATCCAAAAAGGTCTAAAACATCATTACATCCCACTGTACACATACACATATACAAAATACAATTATCAAACCACACTCTCTCAATATACAAGGCTAGCATTTAAACACTCTTGCATCCAAGCAAGCTTCACCAGCTAAGGGTCCTGTCCTGCTTATCTTGTGATCCTGGCAGAAATACTCACTGATCTGAAAGAACATTTAAATCATAGAGGGATGAGACCTAAGTCCCAGTGACTGGATAACCATCTAACTATGGAGAAATAGAGAACCATACCTCTTAATTTCAATCGTATGCTGAAACTATTTAACTTGTACAACTCAAAGTACATTTTTAACATGATATCAGATAAAATAAAATGTAGCTTATTCTTCAAATAACATATCAGTACTGGAATACTCTATAATAACTCTTCACTGAAAGATAACTCATTAAAATAAAACTTCATGCATTACAATATGAAGATATGCATTCTTTATCTACAACCCAGACTCCCATCAGGATCTGCTTGCCCACTGGCATCTCAAGTAAGATCTCCCTCTCGGGATAACTATTTGGCCCATTGGCCCTTTTTATATCACAACATATGCTTTTAGATCTCATGATGCTGGGCTGTGTGTGTAATGCCTCTGAGGTACCACCCTACAGTCGCCCTTCTGTAGGTGTACTCTCATCGGGTGCGTGACTAGCAACAGGATCCCCGCACAAATAGCACCCCTTACCCGTGCGGTTCACCTGGCAAAGTGCTTTGTTCCTTAACCCTGGAACCTCGGGTTTTCTCTCTGCCCCCACGGGCTATATATAGTAATCAGCTCCACTGAGCTATGATTCATGCCCCCACGGGCTGCTCACAACCAGCCCACTGGCCTGGTTAGGCATGCACTCACCCCTGATTCTGGGGTTCATCGTACGATCTGTTCGCAAGGAGGTGCCGGCTCGATAGTAGTGTGCAATGCTCATGCTACAGTACAGTCTAAAGGGTGATCAGCCCCCTAGCTGCCTGATGCTCAGTATGACTCATACATCATTTGTAAAGCTTTATCATGCAAATATGCCATGTATACATTAAAAATTCCCTCATCGAAACTCATGCTTATGTGTTATGCTCAAAACTCATTTATCAGATTATCATATACTAGGTTCTCATTTCTCATATTTAAAACATACATAATACTCTGCTAAACATAACATACCATAACTAGGTATAAATCTCATTATACTAGCTCAAATTAACCTCTCATTGCTAGATGAGAAATCCACTCACCTTAGTAGGTTACTCCTCGACTGGTACAACTGGTACTCAACTCTGGTATTTCGGCTCCCTGGAATAACCCTCTTGACCTACGTCAACATACAGATACAATAGCTATTAGGATTACCTCCACACGAGGTTTTCCCACGAACCATGCATGCATACATGATCTATCCTCTAATATCTCATTATTTTCTTCCACCCAATCTCTACTCAAGATTACTTCTACTATTACCTCAAAATACACTAATCTAAGAAAATCTAAAGTCATACAAGATCTAGGGAAGCTATAGCTTACCTGGAGTCGAGCACAAACCCCAAGCTTCCCTTTCCCTTTCTCTTTCTTCCTCCTTTTCTCTTCTTCTTCTTCCTTTTCCTCTCTTTTCTCTTCTTCTTTCTTTCTTTCTTTCTTTCTTTCTTTTCTCTGGCTGAACCCACGTTCCCCTTTTTCTCTAATGACTTGGGGACCAAGTCATAGGAAACTTAAGGGTTAAGGCATGCCAAATCTCCCTTTTACCCTCACACACTCTTAACACACGCTTTTTGGAAAACACGTGGCTCACTTATAACCATGCTATTTTGCCCTTATATTTTCTTTCCTAAGTTGCCCTTAACACAATTTGCAATTGACATCGGAGCCTTTTCCCCTTTTGCCCCTGATATAGCATTTTTTTAATAGATTTATAGCCCAGATCATCCTTTTTCGCTTAAATCTATACTTTTATGTAACATTTCTAAGAAAAGACTTTACCATCTTGAAGAACTCGATTTTAGAAATCCAACGGTTCAAACGGCATCCAAATCGGACTTGAAACGGATTAAATATGAATTTCTCAAGATTTAACTCAGAAAAACCTGCCGTCGCGGAGTCGGCTCGAACAGATTGCGAGTCGGCTCGAGCAGAAGTAGGGGTCGACTCCAGAAAAGTAGAGTCGACTCCTGAAAGGTAGGAGTCGACTCCAGCACTGTAGGGGTCGACTCCTAAGCGTGCCGAAAGTTTAAAACGTGCCGGAGTCGACTCCATCAGAGAGTCGACTCCAACCACTAAAAACGTCATTTTTAGGATAAAACTCAAACTAAACTTGATTTTTCTTGTGATTTAAACCCATTAAACTTAAGTCTCTCAATTTCTCAAATCAGACTCATTAACATTTAGAAATATACTTATTTACTCCAAAATTTCTTCTCTTTACATTTATCAAAAGGCCAACACACCCATATTCAAGAAAACTTTCTGACTTTCATTTTAACTGAAAATGCCATAGATTACAAGGTTTTCAGGATGTTACAATTCTCCCCCTCTTAAGAAATTTCGTCCTCGAAATTTAGCTAGATATATTTTCAAATAGATGGGGGTACTTAAATCTCATCTCATCCTCTCGCTCCCATGTAGCCTCCTCTTTTTGATGATTTAACCATTGCACCTTAACTAACGGAATTCTTTTACTGCGGAGCTGCTTAATCTCCCTACTCAAGATCTTCACTGGTTCTGTTGCAAATGATAAATCCCCCTGTAACTCTATAGTCTCAGACTGAATCACATGAGAGGAATCTGGCACATACCTCCTAAGCATTGATACATGAAATACATTATGAATCTGAGATAACTCTGGAGGTAAAGCCAATCTATAAGCTAGTGTCCCAACTCTTTCCAGAATTTCATAGGGTCCAATATACCTGGGACTCAACTTGCCTTTCTTTCCAAATCTCATAATACCTCGCCAAGGAGATACCTTCAGAAAGACTCTATCTCCAACCTCAAACTTTACCTCTCTATGCTTTTTATCTGCATAGCTCTTCTGTCTATCCTGGGCTGCCTTTAATTTAGCTCTTATAATTTTAACTTGATCTGCTGTAAGCTGCACTAACTCAGGGCCTAACAGCCTTCTCTCTCCCTCCTCATCCCAACACACTGGAGTTCTACATTTTCTCCCATACAAGGCCTCATATGGTGCCATATCAATGCTAGAATGGTAGCTGTTATTGTAAGCAAACTCTACTAAAGGTAGATGATCATCCCAGCTACCAGAAAATTCCATGACACAAGCTCTCAGCATATCCTCCAGTGTCTGGATGGTTCTTTCTGACTGACCATCGGTTTGGGGATGAAATGCTGTACTGAACCTCAATTTAGTCCCCAAAGCTTTCTGTAATTCTGCCCAAAATTGAGATGTGAACCTTGGATCTCTATCTGATACTATCGATACTGGCACACCATGCCTACTCACAATTTCATGCACATATAATTCTGCTAATCTATCCAAGGTAAAGACAATCTTAATCGGCAGAAAATGAGCAGACTTAGTCAATCTATCAACTATCACCCATATAGCATCATTGCCCCTTCTGGTCTTTGGGAGTCCTACAACGAAATCCATAGTTATATGCTCCCACTTCCACTCTGGCACAAACAGAGGCTGAAGCTTTCCAGCTGGACACTGATGTTCAGCCTTAATCTGCTGACACACCAAACACTTAGATACATACTCAGCTATCTCCTTTTTCATACCATTCCACCAGTAATTCTGTTTGATAGTTCTATACATCTTAGTACTACCTGGATGCATTGAATAAGCTGAGCTATGTGCTTCCCTTAAAATCTGATCTTTCACTGATTCCACAGCTGGCACACAAACTCTGCCCTTGAATAATAACACTCCATCACCTCTAACAGAAAACTCTGACTGAGACCCACTCTGAATTAAATCTCTGGCTTTAAGCAAATGTAGATCTAGCAACTGAGCTTCTCTTATTTCTTCTAGCATTTGGGGTCTCACTCTGAAAGTAGCCAACAAGGCTCCTGACTCTTCTACAGCTAGCTCTGCATCTAACCTCCTTAACTCAATCATCAAGGGTAGCTGTACGGTTCTGATAGAAGCCAATGTGGCCATAGACTTTCGACTCAAGGCATCAGCCACAACATTAGCTTTCCCTGGGTGATACTCAATAGTGCAATCATAGTCTTTAATCAATTCAATCCATCTTCTCTGCCTTAAATTCAATTCCTTCTGGGTCAGAATATATTTCAAGCTCTTATGATCAGTAAATATCTGGCATCTTCTTCCATACAAGTAGTGCCTCCAAACCTTCAATGCAAATATAACAGCAGCTAACTCCAAATCATGGGTGGGGTAATTCTTTTCATGGGATCTCAACTGTCTAGATATATAAGCCACTACTTTCCCATTCTGCATTAAAACACACCCCAAACCCTTCAATGAGGCATCACTATAGATCACATAATCACTGGCACTATCAGGTAGTATTAGGATTGGGGCTGAGGTTAATCTCCTTTTCAATTCATCCATACTCTTCTGGCATTCATTTGACCAATCAAACTTGATATTCTTTCTAAGCAGCTTAGTCATAGGAGAAGCCAAAATCGAGAAATTTTCTATAAATCTTCTATAATATCCTGCTAACCCCAAGAAACTCCTCACCTCAGTCTGATTGGTAGGTGATACCCAATTTACTATAGCTTCAATCTTTTGAGGATCTACCATAATACCTTTGGCTGAAACTACATGTCCCAAGAACTTTACCTCATCCAGCCAAAATTCACTTTTACTAAACTTTGCATATAATTGCTTTTCTCTTAATATCTGCAAAACTGTCCTCAGATGCTGTTCATGCTCTTCACTACTTCTAGAATAAATCAAGATGTCATCAATGAATACTATCACAAATTTATCTAGATACTCTTGAAATACTTGATTCATCAGGCCCATAAAAGCAGCTGGAGCATTTGTCAAGCCAAATGGCATTACCAAGAACTCATAATGACCATATCTGGTCCTGAAAGCAGTCTTAGATATATCCTCATTCTTTATTCTCAATTGATGATACCCAGATCTCAGATCAATCTTTGAAAACACTGCTGCCCCTGCAGCTGATCAAACAAATCATCGATCCTTGGTAATGGATAATTGTTTCTAATGGTCACCTTGTTCAACTGTCTATAGTCTATACACAACCTCAAGGTACCATCCTTTTTCTTCACAAACAACACTGGTGCACCCCATGGTGATATACTGGGTCTAATAAACCCTTTATCCAATAATTCTTGTAACTGACTTTTCAATTCTTTCAATTCAACTGGAGCCATTCTATAAGGTGCCCTGGCTATTGGTCTGGTATCTGGGGCTAGATCTATACTGAAATCAAATCCTCTGTCAGGAGGTAACCCTGGCAACTCCTCAGGAAATACATCTGAAAAATCCCTTACCACAGGGATATTCGTCAGCTCTAAACCATTGCCCTCTAGGCTCACTGCACAAGCTAAATAGGCTTCACATCTCTTTGCTAGCATTCTATTGGCTGACAGAGCTGAAATCACTCCTGAGGGTAACCCCCTCCTATCACCAACAAAACAGACTTCTCTATCATCAGAAGTTTGCAACATCACCTCCTTCCTTAAGCAATCTACTCTGGCTCTATGCACAGATAGCCAATCCATCCCCAAAATGGCATCAAACTCTTTCAACCTCAAAGGAATCAAATCTGCTGCTAATTTCTGACTCCCCACAGAAATATCACAACCTCTATACACTTGGTCTGCTATAAAAGGCCTCCCTACGGGCATAGATACTACCAACTGACTACCCAACTGGCCCACATCTCTAACTAGATGCTTAGCAAACTCACATGAGATAAATGAATGCGTAGATCCAGAATCAATTAAAATATAAGCATCATGATTATCGATGGGTAGCATACCTGTCACCACATCAGGATCAATCTGAGCCTCCTGTCTGGTCATGGCAAACACTCTGGCCTCGGCTCTCGGAATACTGGATGACCCTCCTGGCTGATTAACATTAGGCCCCACCTGACTGGCTGAAGCCACTACACTACCATCACCCTCCTACTAGGCTGTCCCCTTGGCATTACTGGCCCCTGAGGAAGCCCACCAGCCTGCTGCCCTCTCCTAGGGCAATCTCTCTTCAGGTGACCTAGATCACCACAAATATAACATCCCTTATTGCCCCTCCTACATTCTCCCAAATGAAGTTTTCCACATACATTACATGGGGGTATATTTCTCCCTCCACCAGAAGGACGACCCTGCTCCCCTACATCACCAGACACCCTGCTGGAGGCAACCTGAGGCACACCCACATAAGGCTTTCTTTGAACTGGGCTAGATGCTGACACAGATACGGATCCTCTGCCCACATCACCAGGGGCTCTAAACCCAGAATAAAACTGTCCAGTCCTCTGGGGTTTCTTGAATGGCTGAGTCCCTCCCGGAGCAGAAGAATGACTAGGAGCACTTCTTTTCATTCTATCCTGCCTCCTACTCATATATTCTTTTTCAATCTCCTCAGCTTTGAGTGCTCCCTGCACCAACTCAGAGTAATTATTGTAGGTCTGCATACAGGTCTTGGCTTTAATAGGGAGATTCAACCCATCCTGGAATAGTCGACATCTCTCCCTCTCATCAGCCACCAAGGCCCTAGCAAACTGAGATAACTCCACAAAAGTGGCTTCATAATCTGCCACGGACATCCTCCCCTGAGTCAGACAAAGGAAATCCCTCCTCTTCTGATCCCTATAAATCTCAGAATAATATTGCTGATGAAATTCTCTTCTAAAATTTTCCCATGTCAACTCCACTCCCTGGGGCTGCCTGCCCTGAATAGATCTCCACCAACTCTGGGCTCTACCCTCCAGTAAAAAGGTGGCAATACTCAGCCTCTGCTCCTCAGAGCATCCCATCACATCAAATACTCTCTCGATCCTCTGCAGCCATGCCCCGGCCTGAATAGGATCAGTAGTTCCCTGGAACTCCAGAGCCCCTAACTTTCTGGCTCTTTCCACATTCCTCACAACCTCAGTATTTTTAGATGGAAGGCTAGAACTAGCACCCACAGCTGCTACCACAGCCTGAGTAATCATGCCTACCAACTCTGACATACTAGGCCCCTGAGTCTGTACTCGAGATGGGTCTACTGGCACAGGGGTAATAGACTGTGAAGAAGACTCTGGCATCTGCTCTGGAGATGCCCCCACTCTAGCCTCCTTAGATACTGGCTCGGTGGAATCACTAGAAGCCATTCTATCAATTTGACTTCTTCTAACTGACCTTCTGAATCTACTTTGACCTTTGCTTCTATCCCTGCCTGAAGATTGCTCTGTCTCTCTAGATGCCTTTGTAGTAATCGTCCTACAAGACATTATTCATTACATCAGTTTCATCATTCAATAGCTATAATCATAAAACATTCAATCATCCTAGACTCATACTCATACTTATTCCCCTAGGACCTAATAACCTAGGGCTCTGATACCAAAACTTGTCAGCTCCCCCTCCTCTCTGGGGCCACCGACAGCACACCTGCACACTTGTGGTAATCGGATAGAGTTTTACTAGTCTTTATGTAGCGCTCCATAAAGAGCTAGAGAACCCCAACTAATTATCATAAGTGGCAGACACACGAAAAACATCCTGTTAAAAACTTTTCACTTTCATCTCAATTATATACACAAATCACCCAATCAACATTAAGCATCAACCTGCTCAGATAATATTTTTCATGACATTCCTCAGGCAGTTTACAAGATCACATTCACATTCGACATTAAAATCCTAAGTGCACACATCATACTCATAATCTTCTCCAAAACATAAGTCTCGTATTCATATCCAAAAAGGTCTAAAACATCATTACATCCCACTGTACACATACACATATACAAAATACAATTATCAAACCACACTCTCTCAATATACAAGGCTAGCATTTAAACACTCTTGCATCCAAGCAAGCTTCACCAGCTAAGGGTCCTGTCCTGCTTATCTTGTGATCCTGGCAGAAATACTCACTGATCTGAAAGAACATTTAAATCATAGAGGGATGAGACCTAAGTCCCAGTGACTGGATAACCATCTAACTATGGAGAAATAGAGAACCATACCTCTTAATTTCAATCGTATGCTGAAACTATTTAACTTGTACAACTCAAAGTACATTTTTAACATGATATCAGATAAAATAAAATGTAGCTTATTCTTCAAATAACATATCAGTACTGGAATACTCTATAATAACTCTTCACTGAAAGATAACTCATTAAAATAAAACTTCATGCATTACAATATGAAGATATGCATTCTTTATCTACAACCCAGACTCCCATCAGGATCTGCTTGCCCACTGGCATCTCAAGTAAGATCTCCCTCTCGGGATAACTATTTGGCCCATTGGCCCTTTTTATATCACAACATATGCTTTTAGATCTCATGATGCTGGGCTGTGTGTGTAATGCCTCTGAGGTACCACCCTACAGTCGCCCTTCTGTAGGTGTACTCTCATCGGGTGCGTGACTAGCAACAGGATCCCCGCACAAATAGCACCCCTTACCCGTGCGGTTCACCTGGCAAAGTGCTTTGTTCCTTAACCCTGGAACCTCGGGTTTTCTCTCTGCCCCCACGGGCTATATATAGTAATCAGCTCCACTGAGCTATGATTCATGCCCCCACGGGCTGCTCACAACCAGCCCCACTGGCCTGGTTAGGCATGCACTCACCCCTGATTCTGGGGTTCATCGTACGATCTGTTCGCAAGGAGGTGCCGGCTCGATAGTAGTGTGCAATGCTCATGCTACAGTACAGTCTAAAGGGTGATCAGCCCCCTAGCTGCCTGATGCTCAGTATGACTCATACATCATTTGTAAAGCTTTATCATGCAAATATGCCATGTATACATTAAAAATTCCCTCATCGAAACTCATGCTTATGTGTTTATGCTCAAAACTCATTTATCAGATTATCATATACTAGGTTCTCATTTCTCATATTTAAAACATACATAATACTCTAAACATAACATACCATAACTAGGTATAAATCTCATTATACTAGCTCAAATTAACCTCTCATTGCTAGATGAGAAATCCACTCACCTTAGTAGGTTACTCCTCGACTGGTACAACTGGTACTCAACTCTGGTATTTCGGCTCCCTGGAATAACCCTCTTGACCTACGTCAACATACAGATACAATAGCTATTAGGATTACCTCCACACGAGGTTTTCCCATGAACCATGCATGCATACATGATCTATCCTCTAATATCTCATTATTTTCTTCCACCCAATCTCTACTCAAGATTACTTCTACTATTACCTCAAAATACACTAATCTAAGAAAATCTAAAGTCATACAAGACCTAGGGAAGCTATAGCTTACCTGGAGTCGAGCACAAACCCCAAGCTTCCCTTTCCCTTTCTCTTTCTTCCTCCTTTTTCTTCTTCTTCTTCTTCCTTTTCCTCTCTTTTCTCTCTTCTTTCTTTCTTTCTTTCTTTCTTTCTTTTCTCTGGCTGAACCCACGTTCCCCTTTTTCTCTAATGACTTGGGGACCAAGTCATAGGAAACTTAAGGGTTAAGGCATGCCAAATCTCCCTTTTACCCTCACACACTCTTAACACACACTTTTTGGAAAACACGTGGCTCACTTATAACCATGCTATTTTGCCCTTATATTTTCTTTCCTAAGTTGCCCTTAACACAATTTGCAATTGACATCGGAGCCTTTTCCCCTTTTGCCCCTGATATAGCATTTTTTTAATAGATTTATAGCCCAGATCATCCTTTTTCGCTTAAATCTATACTTTTATGTAACATTTCTAAGAAAAGACTTTACCATCTTGAAGAACTCGATTTTAGAAATCCAACGGTTCAAACGGCATCCAAATCGGACTTGAAACGGATTAAATATGAATTTCTCAAGATTTAACTCAGAAAAACCTGCCGTCGCGGAGTCGGCTCGAACAGATTGCGAGTCGGCTCGAGCAGAAGTAGGGGTCGACTCCAGAAAAGTAGAGTCGACTCCTGAAAGGTAGGAGTCGACTCCAGCACTGTAGGGGTCGACTCCTAAGCGTGCCGAAAGTTTAAAACGTGCCGGAGTCGACTCCATCAGAGAGTCGACTCCAACCACTAAAAACGTCATTTTAGGATAAAACTCAAACTAAACTTGATTTTTCTTGTGATTTAAACCCATTAAACTTAAGTCTCTCAATTTCTCAAATCAGACTCATTAACATTTA
Organism: Calamus simplicifolius; assembly: GCA_900491605.1. Taxonomy (NCBI): domain Eukaryota; kingdom Viridiplantae; phylum Streptophyta; class Magnoliopsida; order Arecales; family Arecaceae; genus Calamus; species Calamus simplicifolius. The sequence continues at coordinate 223,861 of UESW01001444.1, read as the reverse complement.
GAAATATACTTATTTACTCCAAAATTTCTTCTCTTTACATTTATCAAAAGGCCAACACACCCATATTCAAGAAAACTTTCTGACTTTCATTTTAACTGAAAATGCCATAGATTACAAGGTTTTCAGGATGTTACAAGTTGGGTTCATTGTGATCCCATTATTCAAACAATAAGTTTGAGTTGTGAGCTTGTAAGACAACTCGGCTATAATCAGGGTGATTATAGTGTGGGCCCAAGAGTTTCTTAGGAGTGGATGTAGGTATAGCTAACACCGAACCACTATAAATTTCTTATGTTTATTATGCTTATCTCTCTTTCTCTCTACTCTATCTTTATACACTGATTTGCACTCTTAACACACACTCATTGCATTTATTTTTGTGCACTATCACTTTGTAAAATAATTTTTTAAGCGCCAAAATTTTTAAGAACCTAATTCATCCCCCCTCTTGGGTTGCCATGTGAGCTAACAATTGGTATCAGAGCTTGTGCTCATCCTTCCTTGATCTAACAATGAAGAGCTAAAGATCCAAATGGCAGCTCATGTCGGTTCTTCTTTTTCTGAGGAACAATCTACAAATCGTCCATCTTTGTTTAATGGCACTAACTACTCATGTTGAAAAGCTAGAATGAGGATATTCATTTAAGCTTTAGACTATGATTTATGTAGTAACATTATCAATGGTCCTAGCACTCCCACACACATAGCTGATGGATCTATTATTCCTAAACCCAAAAGGGATTGGAATGAAAATGATCGAAAAATGACCCAGCTCAATGCCAAGGCCATGAATGTCCTATATTGCTCCTTGATGCAAATGAATTTAATAAAATATCCACTTGCATTTTAGCCAAAGAGATATGGGATCAGTTGGAAGTTACCCATGAGGTACCAACCAGGTTAAAGAGTCCAAGATTAATATTCTTGTGTATAAATATGAACTCTTTAACATGGATCAAAATAAATCCATCACTTGCATATACACTAGATTTACTGATATAGTAAATGAATTAAAGAGTCTTGAAAAGACCTATACTAATTCTGAACTTATTCAAAAAATTCTTAGGTTCCTTTCAAGAGCATGAAAAGCCAAGTAACAACTATCCAAGAAGCCAAAGATCTCAATAGTCTACCTTTGGAGAAGCTCCTTGGATCACTCATGATCCATGAACTCACAATGAAGCAACATCAAAAAGAAGATGTAAAGATGAAAAGGATAATCGCACTAAAGGCTGTTGAAAAGAAAATGAGCAGCAGTGAAGAAGATGAAGATGACGATGACACCGCTCTCCTTGCAAGAAAGTTCAAGAAATTTATGCAAAGAAGGAGGCCATTCCACAAAAAAGAAATTGGTGTCAAATTGGAAGGAGATAAGAAAAAAGATAAGAAAAAAAAAGAAAGATCCCTTGATTTGCTATGAATGCAAAAAGCCTAGGCACTATAGATCTGAATATCCTCAACTCAAAAAGGAATTTAGAAAGAAAAAAAAGCATACGTTGCAACTTGGAGCGACAGTAAGGAATCTTCAACCGAATATGAACAATAAAAAGTTGTCAACATATATCTTATGACCAATGAAGAAGAGGTAAATTATGAAACTTTCATGTATGATTTTACATTTGATGAACTTTATGATGCTTTCAATGAATTGATGAATAACTTTAAAGTTTTAAAAGCAAAGAACAAAGTTTTAAAAATAAAAAATCTAAATCTTCTCAAAAAGAAAAATAAATTTGCCATTGAATTTGAAAAGATAAAATCTGAAAAGCAAGATTTAGAAAGAGAAAAATTTATGATTTTTGCTGAAAATCAAGATTTAAAATAAAGTTAAAAAAATATAAGAGTATTATTGATAAATTTACTTATAGCTCGAAAGGACTGAATTTACTTTTGAATAATCAATAAGCTATTTTTGATAAGGTTGGTAATACAAACTGTTGACTCCATATTGATTTTGATGAAACACAAAACAATTAAGTATTATGCTAATATATATATCAAGTTCAATCAATTTCAGGTTATTCATTATGGAACAGTACACTTATCTGTCCCAGGTATATTGTAATTCATGATATAATGTAATACAATTTATCTGACAAAATGACTTTTAGGTTTAATTATATTTGCATTGTCTTGAATTAGATTCAATTATCCTACAACTCTATTGTCTTGAATTGGATTCAATTCATGATAACTCTATTATCACCGAATTATACTTATTTTCTATTGCCTTCGGATTGGATGCTTAATGCTTGAATCTTGGGTTACCAATATTTGATTTGGAATACTAGATTTAGTTGCCTTCGGTTGCCTTTGTTGCATTCGGTTGCCTTCCTGTTGCATTAGGTTGCCTTCGTTGCATTTAGTTGCCTTTGGATTACTGGCTTACTTAGTTTGCATAAATCTTACGGCTAGTTCCTTGTATTTGGAGTTGTCGATTCCTAGGCACCTTATCTTGGCATGCTAATTCTAAAATGCTCTCTGCCAATTCTCAGGTACCTTATCTTGGCATGCTAATGCATGGTGTTGGCATGCTAATTCTAAAATGCTCTCTACCGATTCTTAGGCACCTTATCTTGGCATGCTAATGAATGGTGTTGGCATGCTAATTCTAAAACGCTCTCTGCCGACTCCCTGTCACTTGAGTTTGGAATGCCAATTAGAAAACACTCTCTGCCGGCTCCCTATCACTTGATTTTGGAAAGCCAATTCCAAAAAGCCCTCTGCTGGCTCCCTGTCACTTGATGGTTGGGATGCCAACTTTTCATTGGAATGCTATTTTTGGATTTCTGGGATGCCAACTCTTAAAACAATCGGCTGATGGAATTTCTCATAGCAAGGTTGGGATGCCATCTTTTTCATTGGAATGCTAATTTTGGATTTCTGGTATGCTGATTTTTTAAATCAATCGGCTAGCTTATCTTTGGATAAACGTTGGAATGCCGATCTTCTTCTTTTGGAATCCCAACTACTTGGTGGCCTCTTTGGCTGGTTCCTTTCCCTGATCTTTATGGATTTCTACTTCACATTTCTTTGTTACCGTTTGAAACTTCCTCTCTTGGCCGGATTTCTTTCTCTCTCACAATGGCTATATCTCTTGGCCGGATTTCTTTCTCTCTCACAATGGCTATATCTTGGTGTTCTGGTTATAAATAGAGAAGAGGAATAGTGTTTTATAGAGAGATAGAAGAGAAAAGAAAAATAGAAGAAAAGAAAAGTGAAAAATCATGTGAAAAATATAGTGAAAATATTGATTGAGAGAAAAATCATTTGAAAGAAAGATTTGTTTGAGGATTGTTGGAGCATTGCTTTGATTATTTTTCACCCACCGGAGCTCATTTATTGTTGATTCTTCAAGTGGTCTTCAAGCTTCATCTACCTTCATTAAAGAGCATTCAAAGCCACCTCGAAGACTTCTATTGTAAAGAAGCAACTTCGGGATTAGCTCTTCAAGTTGATAAGTACTTTTATTGCTTTAAATTTGCTTAGATCTAGGAACTTGTTGTATTAAACATTCTATTACTTGTGCTTTGATTTGTTTCACAGTTATGAAACATGGTTGGGTAGAGGTCTACCCGGATTAATTTGTAAGGTTTCCTTGTACCCGTAAACAATAAGATTAGTTTGGAGTGCTAGTGTGTAAGGCTTGCTTGTGCCCATAAACAAGTTTGCTAGCAGGTAGGCTAGTGGTGATAGTGGAATACCCAAGGTGTTCTTGGGGAGTGGATGTAGGTGCAAGGTTGGCACCAAACCACTATAAATATTGTATGTTTGATTGTGTTTCATTTTCTGTGATTGATTGTGTACTAGACTCACTTCACAACATGATAATCACTTGTAAAAGAATATAAGTGCAAATACTTGATAGCCGATTAAATTTTTAAGAAACCCAATTCACCCCCCCCTCTTGGGTTGCTAGATTGGGCAACAAGTGGTATCAGAGCAGGTGCTCTTGTTGTTAAGCCCAAAAAAGCTTGGAGCTAAGATTATGGCAACCTTGTTGAGTGAGGGACAGTCCACTAATAGACCACCATTATTTAATGGCATAAATTATGGATATTGAAAAGCTAGAATGAACATTTTCATTCAAGCACTTGACTATGACCTATGGAGTATCATAGTAAGTGCTCCTTACACACCCACAACTAGACTAGATAACATAGTGATTCCTAAACCTGAAACGGAATGGGATAAACATGATAAAAAGTTGGCTCAGCTCAATGCTAAGGCCATGAATGTTTTATATTGCTCATTGGATGCTAATGAATTTAATCACATATCTACTTGTTTATCTGCTAAAAAAATTTGGGATAGATTAGAAGTTACCCAAGAGGGTACTAATCAAGTGAAAGAATCTAAAATAAATATGCTTGTCCATAAATATGAATTATTTAAGATGGATGTTAGCGAATCAATTTCTGAAATGTTTACTAGATTTACTGACATTATAAATGAACTTAAAAGTCTTGGTAAATCATATACTGATGCTGATCTTGTGAGGAAGGTATTGTGATCTTTGCCTAGGTCTTGGGAGGCCAAAGTTACTGCTATTCAAGAGGCAAATGATCTTAATGTTTTACCCCTAGAAGAATTGTTGGGATCCTTAATGACTCATGAGCTTCAAATCAAACAACACATGATGAGGATGAGTCTAAGAAAAGGACTATGGCTCTTAAAATTTTGAACTAAAGAAAGAGTCAGATGAATCTGAGGATGACAGTGATGATGAGAACATGGCCCTCATTACTAGAAAATTTAAGAGATTCATGAAAAGAAGAAAGTTCGGAGAAAAAGGAAACCATTTACAAAAGGAGATGGGAATAAAGAAAAGAAAAAAGAAATTATCTGTTATGAATGCAAGAAGCCGGAACACTTTAAATCGGAATGTCCATAACTAAAGAAAGGTCCCAAGAAATTTAAGAAAAAGGCAATGATGGCTACATTAAGTGATTCTGAAAGCTTCAGCTCCGAATGAGAAAAAAAGAATGAAGCGGCCAATCTTTGCTTCATGGCGGACAACGAGGAGGTAAGTCCAAGTTTCCTTGATGACTTTTCATTTGAAGAATTGCATGGTGCATTCTATGAGTTAGTTGATGATTTTGCTAACCTTAGTTTCAAAAATAAAGATTTAAAAAATCAAATGCAAAATCTAGTTTTAGAAAATAATAAATATATTGAAAAAAATAAATTTTTGAAGAAAGAAAACAAGGATTTGAAAAATAAAGTTGACAGACTTAAACCTATAGTTGATAAATTTACTTTAAGTTCTTTAAAATTAAATATAATTTTAGAAAGCCAAAAAGCTATTTTTGACAGAGCAGGATTAGGATATAATCCTCTTAGAAAATAAAAATCTTTGAAAAAATTATCATACATGCTGGTCAACCTTCTAATATTACTTGCTTTAAATGTGGCTTAAAGGGACATAAGTCCTATGCATGTGACAGTATTAGGAAGGTTTGGGTTCCAAAAGGAACCCATTTTATCTAACCCCAAAGGACCCAAGAAGGCTTGGGTACCTAAGAGCAAGACATGACATTATGTTTGCAGGTGTGTCTTGCAACACGTGGATCTAAACGAAAATGGTATCTTGATAGCGGGTGTTCAAGAAACATGACTGGTGATGAATCACAGTTCATCACTCTAGAAGCTAAAGATGGAGGGATAGTCACCTTTGGAGATAATGGCCAAAGTAAAATCATTGGCATTGATAAAATTGGTGTCACACCTCATACATATATTGAAAATGTCTTGTTAGTTAATGGTTTAAAGCATAACTTGTTAAGTATTAGTCTATTATGTGACAAAGGTTTCAAAGTGATTTTTGAATCATCTATTTGCATTGTTTCAAATCCTACTGATAATTGTATGAAACTTATTGGTCACAGGCATGGAAATATTTATACTATTAATTTGAATGATTTAAATGACATGACTTTGATTATTTAGTTGCTATGAATGCTAAAATTGCTGAATCAAGTTGGTTATGGCATTGTAGACTTGCACATGTTAGCATGGATCTTCTTTCAAAACTACTTAAAAAGGATTTAGTCAAAGGTTTACCAAAATTAAATTTTGAAAAAGATAAGATTTGTGATGCATGTCAACTAGGAAAACAAACTAGTGTTTCATTTAAATCTAAAAATATGATTTCAACCAATAGACCATTAGAATTATTGCATATGGATTTATTCGGACCAACTAGAACTACAAGTTTAGGAGGAAAACGTTACGATTTTGTAATTATCGATGATTTCTCTCGATTTACTTGGATTTTATTTTTAGCTAGAAAAGATGAAGCATTTTATGCATTTCAAAACTTATTTAAAAAGATTACAAATGAAAATGGAGTTTCAGTTTTATCGATTGGAGTGATCACGGAAAAGAATTTGAAAATTATTTCTTTGAAAGTTTTTGCAATGAGCATGGCATTAATCATAATTTTTCCGCACCTAGAACACCTCAACAAAATAGGGTTGTAAAAAGGAAAAATCGAATCTTGGAAGAAATGGCCCGTACCATGTTGTGTGAAAGCAATCTCCCAAAGTACTTTTGGGCAGAAGCAATCAGCACCTCATGTTACATTTTAAACCGAGCCTTGATTAGACCTATTTTGAAAAAGACCCCTTATGAGCTTTACAAAGATCGAAAACCCAACATTTCATATTTTCGTGTTTTCAGATGTCGATGTTTTATATTGAATAATGGAAAATCAAATCTTGACAAGTTTGATCCAAAATCTGATGAAGGTATTTTTCTTGGTTACTCTTCTTCTAGTAGAGCCTACAAAGTTTTCAACAAAAATACTTTAGTAATAAAGAGTCAATTCATGTTACTTTTGATGAAACTAATGATCTTCCAATAAGGGAGAGAAAGGATATTGATGATGCAGGAGAAATTAAAAATCAAGTGAAGGAATTTACTTTGGAGGAAAAGAAGACGCAAATGTTCAAACCAATCAAGAAGAGGTAAATCATGAAGAAACACAAGGTAATCATGACCTAGAAAAGGATTGGAGGTATGTACACAATCACCCTAAAAATTTATCATTGGTGATATCTCGCATGGTATTAAAACTAGATCTTCATTTAAAGATACTTATAATAACTTAGCATTTGTATCCCATATTAAACCTAAATGTTTTGAAGATGCTAAAGATGACATAGAATGGATAAATGCTATGCATGAAGAATTAAATCAATTTGAAAGAAATAATGTATGGACGCTAGTTAATAGACTATATGATCATCCAATTATTGGACTAAATGGATATTTAGAAACAAGTTGGATGAGCATGGTAATATAGTTAGAAACAAAGCCAGACTAGTAGTTAAAGGTTATTGTCAGGAAGAAGGAATTAATTTTAATCAAACTTATGCTCATGTTGCTAGACTAGAAGCCATAAGATTATTACTTGTTTTTGCATGCTTTATGAATTTCAAATTGTATCAAATGGATGTTAAAAGTGCTTTCCTAAATGGATATATTGCCGAACAAGTGTTTGTCGAGCAACCACCAGGATTTGAGAACCACTTGTTTCCAAACCATGTTTTCAAATTGAACAAAGCATTGTATGGTTTGAAGCAAGCTCCTCGAGCGTGGTATGAACGATTAAGCAAATTCTTGATTAGCAATAAATTCATTAGAGAAAATGTTGATACAATACTTTTTATTAAAAGAAAATGATGATATGCTTATTATCCAAATTTATGTTGATAACATCATTTTCGGTTCTACTAATGAAATACTATGTCAAGACTTTGCTAAGCTTATGCAGGGAGAGTTCAAGATGAGCATGATAGGAGAATTAAACTATTTTCTCGGACTACAAATCAAGCAGAGTGATGATGGAATCTTCATTTGCCAAAGCAAATATATCAAAGAAATATTAAAGAAATTTGGCATGAAGACTTCTAAGTTTATCGGTACACCTATGAGCTCCTCTTGTAGACTAGACTTTTGTAGTACTGATAAAAGTATTGATTTGAAATTATATAGAGGAATGATATGATCTTTATTGTATTTGATTGCTAGTAGGCCAGATATATTATTCAGTGTATGCATGTGCGCTAGATATCAAGCTAGCCCTAAGGAACCTCATTTATTAGCCGTTAAGAGAATATTTAAATATTTGAGTGGTTTAGTAAACTTAGGATTATGGTATGACTAACAATCCAGCATAGACTTAATAGGGTACACTGATTCAGATTTTGCAGGTTGTAAATTAGACAGAAAATCTACTAGTGAAACTTGCCAATTTCTAGGTGTTAATTTAATCTCATGGTTTAGCAAGAAATAAACTTCAGTGGCACTGTCCACAGCTGAGGCTGAGTACACTGCGGCTGGAAGTTGTTGCGCTCAAATCTTATGGATTAAACAACAGCTAGAAGATTATGGCATCATTTTATTAGGGATCATGTTAATAATGGTAATATTGTGCTTGAGCATGTTTGTACTGATTTGCAGCTCGCTGATATTTTCACAAAACCCCTTGATGAATCGAAATTTTGTGAAATTAGAAGAGAGCTTGGTATGCTTGACCCTTCTATTTAAATGAGTTATCATGATTATTTAATTTATATACTCACCTATACGCATCATGATTGCATGAATTTTATGTCATATGAATCACAACTGTTTGATCTTCATACTTCTCATTTTTTAATATTTTTATTGGATCAATTTCAAATTATTTCGGATGATGTAATGAATGAACGGAATCTTTTATTTGGTATTTTAATCGGTCTACTTTTCATATTTTGGTATTCCACTTTTGTCAACCGGTCTTCTAGTTTTCCTATTTTGGAATACCAACTTTGTATAATTGGAATTCCAATATTGGAAAAGGGAACCGGCTGCTATTTACTTCCTCTTGCTTTCAATTTCTTTCTTCCTAAGCCGCGCTTCACCGATTTCTTCAAGTCCAAGCCGAGCAGTCCTCTCCTTCTCTTCCACTTCTTCATTTCAACTTAAAATTCCATTGATTTCTTTGGATCTATAGCTCAAAAGGTAAATCTGTGCGTGGATCATCATCCCGAGGCATTAGTGAGTGCTCTCCCTCTAATCCTTCAAGCTTTCAATTTATGATTAGAAGATCTGTAGCATTTGAAAAAATTGTGGATTTTGAGTTTCTAGCTTCTGAAATTTTTTCATTAGAGAAAATCTAGCTTATCTAGGTTGGGAACACTTACTTAAGACAAACCTACCCATTTACCCCGATCTTGTTAAAATTTTCTATCATAATATTAGTTTTGGGAATAATAGAATAACTTCAACTGTTAAAGGTGTTAGAATTGAATTTAATGAAATTTCTTTGAGTCAAATTTTGAACATTTCAAGTACTAATCCCGGTGATGATACTCTTGAAGATAGAAAGTTTAATTAGAGACTGTTCTGAATATTGATGATGCTTCTAATATTGATCGTATTTTTACTAAAGATCTGAATGCGGAAATGAGATTACTTCATAGTATTGTTTCTCGCTGTCTTACTTCTAGGAGTGGTAGTTTTGATTATGTGAATGACTGAGTCTTAACATTCATATTTCATGTTGTAACCCAAACTCATCTACACTTGCCTAGAAAAATGATTTGTGTGATGAGAGAGGCTATTAGTAGATCTAAAGTTGCCCTGGTCTACTTCTTACTCATATATTTAATCATTTCGATGCTAATGTTAGAGGTGAGAATGTCTACCACCTTAGCGATAATGATGTTTACAATGAACGTGTCTTAATTCGTATGGGTTTTGCTAAGGTAGATGGCCCTTGGACTAGGAGCAAAGAAAAAATGCAAGAAAATCATGCACTTGTCCAGGGGAGCAATCTATGTGCCTCAGGAATTTTCCACTGAACATCTGAATTACCCTTCTGTTCTTGCTGAAAATCAAAGTTATCCCTCTGATTCTAATGTACCTTAGAATTTTACTTCTATATTTACTGACCCTCCTTCAAACTACACTTACATGTTTGCCGAACAAGGTTTTATACCTATAGACCACAATCCTTTTTATTAATATTAATCCATCTTTTGTTAACAATCCTACTGTTGATCCAATCCACCCAATGTTTTACCACCCGCTCAGAATCCTTTCCAACCAAGTCATCCTATGGTTACCAAAATGGACCCTGATGACATGGAGACTCTGGTTCGTAGGATTTCTGATGTTGTTTCTCTTGGTGGATCTGTCAACGGTTCATCTTCTTATTCTTTGATACTACCATGGTTCCCCACATATCTTCAATGTTCTCTACCCTAAATGAAATCAAATTAAGCCTATATGATTTACAATACGGTGTGACCATCATTAAAGGAAAAGCTTTCAATTATGGTACTATGATGGACATTTCTAATTTCTTTGCCGAGCTAGGCAAGCTAAGAAAGGATGTGAACTCTTTGTTGGATAGTGCTGACACTGCAAGTAATGAGATGTCTTCCTTTAGATTGCAAACTGTCAAGGCCAAGCGTGCTCTTGATAATCATTCTAGGCTCATTAATGAATGCCACAATATGCAACAAGAAATTCAATCTTTTATATCCCAGTTGTCTCCTAATGTTGAAGACCCCACTTGACGTCCTACCCCTCATTTGAGATCATCTCGCCCTTCCAGACGTGCTCGTTGATCTTCTTCGTTGTCTCACATTGACATCATAGATTGATGTTGCTTCTGGACTTCTACTTATGATGCTCCTGCCCATATTTTTCTGTTATTTTGGAATTATGGTGTTTTGAAACTATGTTTCTTATTATGTTTGTATGAATTGTATAACTGCTGCTTACTATTGCGGACCAATTTATGTATTGGCTTGTAAGTTATTAATGACTGGTTTGTATAATTTGTAAGATTTGCTCAATTTCATCTGCACTTTACAAATCTGCTTAATATTGAAAATTTCATGATTATCATTATTTGCTCCATTGAAGAAAAGACATACAGTAATAGATGCAAACTCTTTTACCTTCTTTTTGATTAATGACAAAAGGGGGAGAAATGGAACGCATACATACTCTTCTTTGCATACACACTCTTCTTTGCATACACTTTTTAGCTTTTATAATTTTCTAAATGAAATGCACTTCATAATCATGGGAAAAATAGGGAAAATAGAAAACACACTTCTGACTTTCAAAGTTATGTTTCAAAACTTGTCTTAACAAAAAATGGGAAAGTCAAATGAATATTTTGAAAATTTCATTATATCAAAACCAAAGGGGGAGTTTTGCAAAATCAAGTTTCGGCACGTTACATATACACTTCGGCATGCACTGTCTTATGCTTCAGAGTTATAAGAATGCTTTGATTGAATTAATTATTTCTTATCAAATTCTTAATGATTTTGTCATCATCAAAAACGGAAAGATTGTTGACCCATATTGATTTTGATGAAACGCAAAATAATTAAGTATTATGCTAATATTGTATATGTCAAGTTCAATCAATTTCAGGTTATTCATTATGGAATAGTACACTTCATCTGTCCCAGGTATATTGTAATTCATGATATAATGTAATACAATTTATCTGACAAATGACTTTCAGGTTTAATTATATTTGCATTATCTTGAATTGGATTCAATTATCCTACAACTCTATTATCTTGAATTGGATTCAATTCATGCTAACTCTATTATCATCGGATTATACTTATTTTCTATTGCCTTCGGATTGGATGCTTAATGCTTGAATCTTGGGTTACCAATATTTGATTTGGAATACCATATTCGGTTGCCTTCGGTTGCCTTCTGTTGCATTCGGTTGCCTTTGGATTACTGGCTTACTTAGTTTGCATAAATATTACGGCTAATTCCTTGTATTTGGAGTTTGCCGATTCTCAGGCACCTTATCTTGGCATGCTAATGGATGGTGTTGGCACGCTAATTCTAAAATGCTCTCTGCTGATTCTTAGGCACCTTATCTTGGCATGCTAATGGATGGTGTTGGCATGCTAATTCTAAAATGCTCTTTACCGATTCTCAGGCACCTTATCTTGGCATGCTAATGAATGATGTTGGCATGCTAATTCTAAAATGCTCTCTGCCGATTCTCAGGTACCTTATCTTGGCATGCTAATGAATGGTGTTGGCATGCTAATTCTAAAACGTTCTCTGTCGGCTCCCTGTCACTTGAGTTTGGAATGCCAATTAGAAAACGCTCTCTGCCGGCTCCCTGTCACTTGATTTTTGGAATGCCAATTCCAAAAAGCTCTCTGCTAGCTCCCTGTCACTTGATGGTTGGGATGCCAACTTTTCATTGGAATGCTATTTTGGATTTCTGGGATGCCAACTCTTAAAACAATTGGCTAATGGAATTTCTGGTAGCAAGGTTGGGATGCCATCTTTTTCATTGGAATGCTAATTTTGGATTTCTGGTATGCTGATTTTTAAATCAATCGGCTGGCTTCTCTTTGGATAAACGTTGGAATGCCGATCTTCTTCTTTTGGAATCCCAACTGCTTGGTGGTCTCTTTGGCTGGTTCCTTTCCCTGATCTTTATGGATTTCTACTTCACATTTCTTTGTTATCGTTTGGAACTTCTCTCTTGGCCGGATTTTTTTCTCTCTCACAACGGCTTTATCTTGGTGTTCTGGTTATAAATAGAGAAGAGGAATAGTGTTTTATAGAGAGATAGAAGAGAAAAGAAAAATAGAAGAAAAAGAAAAGTAAAAAATCGTGTGAAAATATAGTGAAAATATTGATTAAGAGAAAATCATTTGAAAGAGAGATTTATTTGAGGATTATTAAGCATTGCTTTGATTATTTTTCATCCATTGGAGCTCATTTATTGCTGATTCTTTAAGTGGTCTTCAAGCTCCATCTACCTTCATTAAAGAGCATTCAAAGCTACCTCGAAGACTTCTATTGTGCTGCTGCATTCATTAAAGAAAGAAATAACTTCGGGATTAGCTCTTCAAGTTGATAAGTACTTTTATTGCTTTAAATATGCTCATATCTAGGAGCTTGTTATATTAAATATTTTATTACTTGTGCTTTGATTTGTTTCATAGTTGTGAAACGTGGTTGGGTAGAGGTCTACCCGTATTGATTTGTAAGGTCCCCCTTTACCCATAAACAAGAAGACTAGCTTGGAGGACTAGTGTGTAAGGCTTGCTTGTGCCTGTAAATAAGTTTGCTAGCGAGGTAGGCTAGTGGTGATAGTGGAATACCCAAAGTGTTCTTGGGGAGTGGATGTAGGTGCAAGGTTGGCACCGAACCACTATAAATATTGTGTGTTTGATTTGTTTCATTTTCTGTGATTGATTGTGTACTAGACTCACTTCACAACACGATAATCACTTGTAAAAGAATATAAGTAAACATACTTGATAGCCGATTATATTTTTAAGAAACCCAATTCACCCCCCCTCTTGGGTTGCTAGATCTGGGCAACACAAACCACACAAGAAACAAAAACTTGTTAACAATTTCTTTGTAAAGAGATCAGTTGAAAAAGATATTTTCTATTTTTGTTATAGTAAGAAAGGTCATAAATCCTATGTTTGCAATCATAAGATTTCTCATATAAATGCTGATTATAGAGGTAAAATGATTTGGGTTCCAAAAAAACTATATTTGCTGCTACTAACCATGAAGGACCCAAGAAAGCTTGAGTACCTAAACATAAGATGTGATTGCTTTGCAGACATGTCTTGCAGCCAAAGGATTAAAAAAATGGTATATTGATAGCAGCTGCTCAAGACACATGACGGATGACAAAGATCAATTCATCACCCTTGAAGCTAAAGAGGTAGAGTGGTACCTTTGAAGATAATGGTCAAGGTCACATCATGGGTATTAATAAAATTCAGATAACTCCATCCACTTTTATTGAGAATATTTTATATGTTGATGTCTTGAAATACAATCTGATTAGCATTAGCCAACTATGCGATAAAGGTTTTAAAGTTTTCTTTGAAGCATCTATCTGCACGATATATAATTCCGTTGATAATAGCATTATCTTTGTTGAAAATAGAAATGGCAATGTATACTTAATTGACTTGAATAATTTATCTATAAGAAATTATTGCCTAATTGCTGATATACTAAGATAAATGAGATTGGGTGGCTATGGCATCGTAGATTAAGTCATGCAAGCACACACTTGATTTCAAAATTGCTTAGAATGGATTTGGTTAAAGGTCTTCCAAAATTAGATTTTAAAAATAATAGAGTTTGTGATGCATGTCAATTTGGAAAACAAACTAATAATTCTTTCAAATCTAAAAACATTATTTCAACTATTAGGCCACTCGAGCTACTACACATGGACCTTTTTGGACCTACTAGAACCACTAGTCTAGAAGAAAGAAAAATGGTCTTGTGATAGCAGATGATTACTCTAGATTCACTTGGGTATTATTTTAGCTCACAAAATGAGACTTTCTTGGTACTTCTAAAATTCTTCAAGAAAGTCACAAATAAGAAAAACACTATCATAGTGTCTCTTAGAAGTGATCATGAGACTGAATTCGAAAATCATTTGTTTGAAGATTTTTGCATTGAAAACGACATCCATCATAATTTTTTAGCACATAGGACACCTCAACAAAATGGAATGATAGAAAAAAAAGGACTCTAAAAGACATGGCTCATACCATGCTATATGAAAGTCAACTCCCAAAATATTTCTGAACGAAAGCCATAAATACAGTATGTTACATCCTAAATAGAGCCTTGATTAGACCTATTCTTAAGAAAAATTTTTATGAACTATGGCATGATAGGAAACCCAACATTAGTTATTTTCATGCATTTGGTTGTAGATATTTTATTCATAATAATGGAAAGGATAATTTAGGAAAGTTTGATGCTAAGTCAAATGAAGGTATATTCTTAGGTTATTCCATATCTAGTAAAGCATATAGAGTGTTCAATAAGAAGTATTTGATTATAGAAGAGTCAATCCATGTAGTGTTTGATGAGTCTTTAGCATCAAGTTCTGAAAAGAAAGATGATAAGAAAAATAGTAATATCCTTGGAAGAGATTTTGAAAAATTGAATGCTGATGTATCATTAGATCATGAACCTGAAACTAAAGATGATGACTCACCTAAGGTTGATGATATTGATGCCACTCGTAGTGATATAGACCTACCTAGAGATTGGAGATATGCTTATGGTCATCCAAAGGATCTAATCATAGGTGATCCATCTCAATGTGTAAGAACTAGATCATCCATGAGAAATATCAATAATCATCTTGCATTTGTGTCTCATATAGAGCCCAAAACAGTTGAGGAAGCTAAAAAGAAAAGTTTTTACTTCAACATGGAATTCTTTAAACTTTTCAAAGACCTCGGATTTTCTTTGCATCAGGTATGCATATCCATATCTTGAATAATCATTAATAAATGTGATGAAATATTCAAAGCCCCCTCTAGCTTTGACATTCAAAGGCTCACATATATCAGTATGTATGATCTCTAAAGATGCTTTTGCTCTTTTACCTTTTGCTAAAAAAGGTCTTTTGAACATTTTTCCTTCTAGACAAGATTCATAGACAGATAGAGTGCCAACTCTTAGCTCTCTCAAAGGATCATCCTTCATTAGTCTTTCTATTCTATCTATATTAATGTGACTAAACCTCAAAGGCCACAAATACATGTCATTATTGTTATTTGCAACTTTTCTTCTTTTAGGGGTTGGTTCAGCGATTTTAAACATTTCCATTTGAAGTAAGTTGTTGAAAATTGGTTTAACAAAATATAGACCATTTTCAACATACCCAGAACAAATATTCATTACATTCTTATAAATTGAAACAGAGTCAATACTAAAAGAAATAAAAATAAATTATTCATATAACTTTGAAACTGAAATTAAATTCCATTTGAAATCCAAAATATAATAAACATTGTTCAAAAGCAAATATTTATTATTAGCAAATGGCAGTCGCACTATCCTTACTACTGTCACTGACACCTTTTCTCCACTGCCAACTCTCATTGTGAAATCTTCCACTTGAAGATCCCAGGTAGACACTATCCTTACTACTGTCTGAATGAACTGATACTACGAGGAGGTAGACGGGAATACCAAGCCCTCGCAGCCTTTCGTAGGGTGGCTGGGAAAGCAATGCATAGGAAAGTGTCCGATGCTCCCTAGACCTGCATGTGCACCTTTTAACTTTCCAGGTGATCTAGGGGATCGGTAGTGCCGTCGTAAGGATCTAGCTGAGGAAGGCGAAATCGGGAAGGGACGGGTTCTTCCATGATCCGCCTTGTCAGTGGGGAGCGACTGTCATACTTTGCCTTCGACTGATCGGTCAGTCGTTGGCCGAGCTCCTCTAAATGTCGGTAGTGCTCCTCTAGTCGCCTTTCTGCGCGGAGGTGAATCCTCTCGCTTGTGGACTCCTCTCCTGACGAGGTAGATAGGGGACGGGAGGACGGACGGTGTCGATGGGCTACACCCTTCCCCGGGGCCTTGTCCCAGGATCACCGGGGAGAGGGACTGTCAGGAGATCTCCTTCTGTTGGGAACGTCCCGACGGTGGTGAGCCTTCCGTCGGGATTGTCCTCCATGGGTGGATTGTTGGCTGGGCTGCACCGCAACTTCTTCCAAGGAGTGGGGTGGCGGCAGAGGTTGAGCGGCCACCGACTGTTGTTGGAGTTCCCGAATCACCGCAGCAAGGGACCGCACCTCCTGAGTGAAGGCGGTGACCCTATCACCTTGGCATGGTGGTGAAGGATGAATTGGTGGGAGGGCCTCCGGCTGTTTGGCCCTCGCCGGCTGCCCCCTAGCCAGGCTGGTGGAAGCTTCTTGAGCACGAGTTACCACCATCTCTTCTTTGGGTAAGGAGGGAGTGAGAGCTTGGTCACTTTCTTCCCTACATGCCTTGCTACTCACGCTCTCCCCCTTTCTGTCACGCCAATCTGTTGCCGCTAAATCACTTTTAATGAGTGTCAAGTGGGCAGAAATTCTCGCGGCCTTTTAGGGAATGGCGAGACCCCTTCCTCTGCTCGGGAACCTGCAAGAAAAGTCCCGGACCGGTGACTCCGGCGGGGACCCTCCGACGCTCAAGTTAGTGATTTGGGGAACATGGATGGATATCTTTGTAATGATTGGATAGAGCCTGAGCCTTCTACCTTAAGGGCTGGAGGCCTTTTATACCTGTTCGAGGATCCCTCTTACCCTCCGTCCGTCGTGGTCAAGTCTCCTTCGGACGGTTGTTAATTTCTGGTCTTCAATGTGCCACAAAGTACGGGTCATGGGACTGAACGTGGGGCCACACCCGTCGTTAGCGGCGCCAGGAGGAAGCACGTCCACCACGCGCGTAGCCGGGCGCGCTCGTGGTGACGTGGTCCGCCATTCTTGAAGGAAGTGGGCCACGTAGCTTGGACGTGGATGACTACCGCCGAAGGCCAACGCCGAGACCGATGCCGAGTCCGACACCGAAGCCGACGCCGAGGCTGACACCAAAAGCCGACGCCGAGGCCGACACCAAAGTCGACGCCGAAGCCGAAGCCGATACCGAGACCAAGGCCTAGACGGGCCGCGACCGATGCGGAGGTCGAGATGGGCCGTGGCCGACACGGAGATCGAGATGGACCGTGGTTGATGCCGATACCGAGACCAAGGCCTAGACGGGCCACGATCGACACAAAAGTCGAGGTGGGCCATGTTGAGAGCCAAGGAATTGGCTTGCGTGCTCTTTGACCCAATCGGCCATATCATATATATATATATATATATATATATATATATATATATATATATATATATATATATATATATCATAATAATATCTGTGCATCGAATAGTTTTGATTAATTCTCATGGTTTCTTTTTTTTTTTTCTTATTCACTTCATAAACGGGACTTTGGATCATAGGCTTTAATTACGTTTTCGAGCTTGAGCTCAAGTATTTTTTAACAAGTCAAGCTTGAGCATTAAAAAGTTTGGTTCGGTTCAATTCGATTATAGTTCTAGATAGACTCTAATTACGTTGGGAGATGCTTAAGCTTGATTCGACTCAGCTCAATTACAGTCCTAGTAAGGCTCTAATTATGTTGGGAGCGGATTGAGTTAAGGAAAGGCTTTATCCACGGTTTGTTACACTTACAACGGTTCGATAAAATTGGTATCGCGGAACCATGCTTCCCCCGGCCCGAAATAGAAATACCCATATTTTGATTAATAACTAAAGAAGCCTTTTTTTTTGTCCACGTTGGGGGCCCGCCTTGAATTCCCGGAATGCCCCTGCTACGACTAAAACCCCGCGGCCTCGCAAGGTGCTAGACTCTCCTTCACTTTGCATCGTCGCTTGATAACTCGGTCTCTCTTCCTCTACCTTTCCCGTCCTTCGCCGGCGATAGCCCGCTCCGAATCGGCTTCTCCGCCAACCCCTCGGCGCGACCCATCCATGACTGTGATGACTCCTCCTCCTCCCCTCGAGGTATCCACTCCCGAATCCCTATCCCTCCCCTCCTCGCTCGCTCTGAATTTGTGATCTTGGAACCCAAGAAACTCATTACCCGTCGCCTCATGATCTTTTCACGTTGTATTTCTTCTACGTTCCCCTGATAATCTCTTCGGGGCGTGGAGATTAAGCGCTTATTCCTACTTCGGTTTTGCAGCAGGACGACGAGATGCTGGTCCCCCACTCGGAGACCACGGAAGGACCCCAGCCAATGGAAGGTAACGAACTATTCTTCTTGATTTTTTCTTTTTCTTTTTTGGGTTCTTGTCTGGTGGTTGAATCGAGTTCCCGCTGCACCGGAAATATTTTTTAGTTTCTGTTGTTCTCACCTGATTTTTTTTTAGTTTGTGTTGTTCTGACGAAAAAGACTGATTCTTGTTGATTTTTCTAATAATTTTTGATGAGGGATGACTTAGGGTTTTATTTGCGTTCTCTTATTTTGTTTCTGTGCCTCCGATTGTGCTTTTGCCCTAGTAATGCCAATGGAAACTGCTACTCTGCCGGAGAATCAGCAAGTGGATGATCCAGCTATATCTCGATTCACTTGGACGATCGAGAATTTCTCAAAGTTGAACACCAAGAAGCACTACTCTGAAATATTCTTGGTCGGAGGCTACAAGTGGTAAGCAGCAGAACTCTTGGCTGCCTGTCTTTTATCTTGTTCTATGCACATCATGTAGACCAGCCTAGTTAGGGCATTGCTGAAAAGAGGAATTCTGATACTTGCATTGCTTAACATAGGCGGGTGCTGATTTTTCCCAAGGGAAATAATTTAGACTACTTATCTATGTACCTGGATGTTGCTGATTCAACAAGCCTGCCATCTGGATGGAGAAGATATGCGCAGTTCAGCCTTGCTGTTATCAATCAAATACACAGCAGATTCTCAATTAGAAAAGGTATATATATATATATATATATATCTCTCTCTCTCTCTCTCTGTGCGCGCGCGCGCCCTGATAGCTCTTTGGAGAATTGCTTAGGGGGTGTTTGGTCGAAGAGTAGATTTTGGAAGGGATATCTCTTGCACAGTTGAAGAGAGGCTGATGTAATAGAACAGGCATATTTTTCCATTTGGTGCAGGGATTAAGTGGAGGGAATAAGGTGATTTTAATGTGCATTGAACTTTTTGCTAGCTTGGATTCCATCACAAAGACCAAATCACTCTCTTATTTTTTTATTTTTTTGAGTGTTTATGGAGTAGATAGGGACAAAATGGTAACTGAAGGGAACATAGGTAAGCCTATTTCACTATTTTGGTAGGATAGACCTATATCAAGATACATAATCTTAATACCAAATCTCTTATTGGTACCATTTTGCTACAAAGGTGGTATGCGGGTACAGTGGCCAGTTCAGCATACCGATACTCGGTAAGCCCGGTTTAGGACCAGTACAGTATCGTTTGGTATGCTTCAGATGGTACAACATACTATGACCTATACTGCTTACTTATACCTCCACATATTATAAGTCCCTATTCCATGGCTCATTTTGGTATTTGGCAGGGATATCCTATTTGGGGAGGATATCCACTTACTTATTCCACTTCCAAATACCCCTCAGTTTATGGTGATCATATTTTTATCTATATGGTAGAATTGAATTTTGTGGTTGTTGTCTTATCATAATAAAATCTTCCCATATTTTGCCAATGTATTGTTAATCTTATTATACTTATCCATACTAGAGCCTGCATTTCTATTGACTTAGACTGACTTCGTGATAAGGCATGGGACAAGACAAAAGTGCTCTGGTTGGCTCCTTTAAATAAACTGTTATTCACTTTTATTCATTACTTATAAATTATTTAAGATGTAGCTTTAAGGAAGTGACTGAACAAGAGGTCACTAAGTAAAGACAGTGGTTAACCACATTGGAGCAAATGGCCCTTTTGATTATTTCATAAAACATTATGTTTCCAGTGTAACTGGAACTTTAAACACTGAGGCTGCTTTGAGCTGTTGTTGTCAGCATAAAAGGAAACATTGTGTCGATACTTTTTACACTGTCAGTGCTGTAATCTATATCTGGAACTTTACTATAATAGAATGTTATTATGGGGTTGCACACAATCTCTCCTTTAGAAGAAACAGACTTGCATTTTTTACTTTAAATGCACTTTACTGTAATAGAATGTTATCATGGGGCTGCACACAGTCTCTCCTTTAGAAGAAACAGGCTTGCATTTTTCACTGTCAATGCAGAAGCAACATCTGTCACACATAGCTGCAAATTGCAATGATGCTTCTAAGTGGCGGTTACAAGTGTTTCTTAATGTCACTAATTCATAATCTAATATTTGACATGGGTGATATGTTTAGAAAACATATCGAACAAGATAGTAAATTTTTGTTGACTTTGTTGGAGGGAGTAGGCTATTTGGGAGTGAACTTGACTTTTGTTCTTTTCCTCTGTAGATACACAACACCAATTTAATGCACGGGAGAGTGATTGGGGTTTCACTTCATTTATGACTTTGGGTGAACTGTATGATCCAACCAGAGGATATCTTGTGAACGATACATGTATAGTCGAAGCTGAGGTTGCTGTTCGTAGGGTGGTTGATTATGGGAATTATGACTCAAAAAAGCAGACAGGTTATGTGGGTCTTAAGAATCAAGGAGCTACTTGCTACATGAATTCTCTTCTTCAGACTCTGTATCATATTCCTTACTTCAGAAAGGTATAACTCATAACATATGCTCACTTCACAAGATGCTGGATGTTGTTAATTGTGGATCTTGAATTTCAGGCCGTGTACCACATGCCTACAACAGAGAATGATATGCCTTCTGGAAGCATTCCCTTGGCTCTGCAGAGCATTTTTTATAAACTTCAGCACAATGACAGTAGTGTTGCTACAAAAGAGCTGACCAAATCTTTTGGATGGGATGCATATGATTCTTTTATGCAGCATGATGTGCAAGAACTTAATAGGGTTCTTTGTGAGAAGTTGGAAGATAAGATGAAGGTGTGGATTTTATACTAACATGATTTTCCTTTTACATTGGTCCGTCCTGATTGTTGAATTATTTCTTCTTGACATTTCTCAGGGAACTGTTGTGGAAGGCACGATACAACAGTTATTTGAAGGGCACCATATGAATTATATTGAGTGCGTTAATATTGACTATAAATCCACCAGAAAGGAGTCATTCTATGGTATGTAGCTGCTGGGCGACTCCTGACATCTGCAGATTTCGGACTGTGCTATTCTTTTGTTCTGACATCTGCAGATTTCGGACTGTGCTATTCTTTTGTTCTAACATACATTATCTTGACTGTTTTTTTTGCAGACCTTCAGCTAGATGTCAAAGGTTGTCATGATGTTTATGCTTCATTTGATAAATATGTTGAAGTGGAGCGCCTTGAAGGTGATAACAAGTATCATGCAGAAAATTATGGTCTACAGGTTAGTTGAATTTAGTTTTTGTAGATTTTAAAGCCTTCACTTATGTAAAATTTCAAAAAGCTATGCACTCCTGGCTGTATTTGAACATGGGGTTATAATCATTCTGTCTATTTGATGGAGATGGAGTTACATGTACTACATCTGTACATATGTACAAGCATATTAATGGATTGGATGTTTGTGCTTTATACATACAAGTTCTTTTGAGGTTGAGTGGCATGAAGGTGATAACAAGTATTTTGCAGAATGTTATGATACAGTTTAGCCAGATGGCTTTTAGAATCACCTTATAATTAAAATTAAAAATTGTATACGTCTCACTTTTAGATTTTAACATGAGTCATGCTCATTCTGTCTTTTTGGGGTTCCTGAACTTGAAAAACTACACTTTGTTAGCTAAACAACTTATGTGGATATGTACATTTTATGTGGTGATTGGGAGCATGGATGGGTGTGGGTATAGGTATGTGTGTTCATCTTTGTGCCTATGTTCATGTGCTAGGGTCTTTCTTGCAGGAATGACAAACGGAATTCCCTCTGATGGAAAAAGGGCTGTATTTTATAGGATTTCCAAACAATTTTTGACACATCCTGTAAAAATGAAAGTCATAAAAAGTGGATTTTACAATTCCTTGGATTGATGAGAATTTTCAATCATTCCTGTTGAACAAATGCTTTATGGTGATTAAGCGGCTGGAGCACAGATGGTTGTGGGTGTGGGCATGTGTGTGCTTGTCTTTGCGACCTTGTCCATGGGGGCAGTGTCAACTTGGGAAAGAAGGAATAGTAGGGCTGAAAATGGATTGGATATGGATTATTGAATATATTCATATTTGTATTCATTTTTGTTTGTCGAATATGACAATGTTAATTGGATGCTAAAATTCATATTCATATTTATTTAAATAAATGCAAATACAAATCGGATATCGAAAGTATGGATATAAATATAGATATAAGTTGGATTATTAAACCTTATGACCACAAAATCAAAGGTATTGCTAAGTTGAAGGTAAATCAAGTTAATAACATACTAAAATAGTCTTCCCTTAAAAGTTCATGAGTACTGGCTGTATAAGATTAAACATTATTACAAATAGAACTAGATATTCAAATATGGATTAGATAGTTGTTTATTCATATTCGTTTCCATTTTTCTTTGATGGATGTCGATACAGATGCAAATATTAGTCAAATGCTCAAATTGGTATCTATATCAAAACAGTTTGGATGCAAAATGGATTTGAATGGATATTATCTAGTCCACTTTTGCCTTGGAGAAGGGTGATAATGTGATATTTTATAGGGTTCCCAAACCATTTTTGGCATATCTTATAAAAATAAAAATTTTAAGGTTGATTTTAAAATTCCTTGGATTGATGAGAATTTCTAAATCATTCTTCTTGAACCAATGCTTTATTGTAATTTAGTGAATGAAAACTGCTATTAATTATTCTTCATTTTGTTTTGTTGAAGCATCTGATTCTTTATGTCCTTGCTTAATAAGTTGAATTTGCACAATTGTATTGTTATTCCCATTTCTCACTTTGGTGCTACATATGCAATTTCTTACAATCAGCGATTTAACTCCCACCATCCCACCATATTAAGTGATAGGATAGGAGAGGTTTTACGAGAAAATGATAGGATAGGATATCCATCATCCCAAGTGTCAAGATGCGGTGTGTCCCATTCCAAGAAAAAACTACAACGGCTTTGCCCCATGGGATTTAAATCATTGGTCACAATGTGTTCCTGCATCCCTTCATCCCTGCTACTTCCCTTCCTATGACCTACCTATTTCTAACCTAAAATCTCACCATCACCTTTAAACATATCATGTAGATGTGTATTGTAGATTCCTCTCAACTCTATTTGCCTAGATTCATATCTTGTTTCCTAAAAACAATAAAATACTTTGCATATACCTTTCTCCAACTCTATTTGTCCACCTACCTATCTTTGCCCCTGAACAAGTACATAGACATTTGCCTATATATATGCATGCATATGCATGTATGTGTGGGTGTATGTATATACACAAATACAGATACATACCTGCATGTATGTGTATATTTCTGTTTCAGCTCATGTAGATGTATGTGTGTATATGATGCATACACCCTTCAACACTTGTTAGGTGCCTACCTTGCTACATACGTACACGAGCACATGTAGACAGTGGTCCAGCTAGCTAGCTTGCCGACCATATATATGTATGCATTTATGAGTGTGTATGTATTCATGTACATATGTGTATTCATAAGCATATGTAGACAGTTGTCTAGCTAGCTAGCTTGTTGACTATATATAAGGATGTGTGTGTGTGCATGTATTCATGCATACATGTATATGAGCATACATGCCTACACCTGCATCTATATATGTATTTATAAAGATACTTATGCGTGTGTATAGATGTCAAGGTTGGAAATTTGTTTTGCATGGCTTTATGGAGTTCCAAATTTAGGAGGTTTGGTGGTTTTGGAAATTCCACACCAAGTTTTGGTGTCATGGTTAAAAAATCAATATTATTTGAAAGAAAAGAAGACAAATAAAAGAAGACAAAAAGTTACTACACAACATTTTAGAGTACTTTATGTTATATTGATTTGTATAGTTTCAGTGCTCCTAGATTGAATTTGATACTATTTATATGTGAAACCATCAAGTATACTAATACTTTGTAATAAAGAATGTGTGTGTGTATATATATATAACTTGAATCTTAGTCATGGTACACTATATCAGTCCATACCGAGTGCATGCTAGATGTACCGTACTTACCAATACCAAATAGGTACATGCTACTGGGGATATACTGAGTATCAGTAAGTTGAATTGGCCCCTATAATCAATCTCCATACCGGGGAAATATCAATGCTGTGCTAAGATGGTATCATAATGGGTCTATCATCAAGATTGAGAACCTTAATCTTAGTTATTCAAAAATTCGTTATATTTAGTAATTTTTAACGTTTTTTTTTGTGCCAATGCATATTCAATGTTTTTCCTTTTGTAGCACTCACCAATATAATGAATTCAGGCATTTCTTTCATATATTTGAGGTCAAAAGGTTGTTTAATCAAATGCATATCCTTATGAAATGTTATATTTAATTTGTTAAAAAAATATTATTTTTGGGAAATGTTTTGTATTTCATTGTTACTATATTTGTAGAGTATTCTAACAAGAGCTATTTCAGAGGCCTGGTCCTTGACCTATCAAGGATTATTTTTTTATTATGTTTCCTCTCTTTTAATGGAAGGAAAAGAAAGAAAACCACTAAAAAATGTTATAATATAGCATATATGCTTAAATAAATAAAGAATTACTGCATAATTATAACAAAACGACAAAAAGAGACTTAAAACAAAAATATTTATAGCTAGCTTTTGTGAGTTTCAGGTGAAACTAGCCGAAATTATTGAAACCAGAAACTGGGAGATGATTTCTGTCTGGTCTGGACTGAAACTAATCAGTTTCATCCTAAATAGGTCGATTTTGGATGAACCTTTAAACCTATCTATATATGAAAATAAGTGTTTATAAATGTAGATATAGGGTAATGTGTGAGTGTGAGTGCACACACATCTTTATCTACGTATCTACCTACCTACCTACCTATGTATGTATGTATGCACACACACAAGCACACAGGTATGTATGGATGGGTGCATGTATGCACATGCATTCACATGAAAGTAAGCTTATTATGTACATATAAACATATATAAATTTGCACGCACATCTATATATGTGTATGCATATGCGTGTGCATACATACACATACATACATACATAATATATACGTATATGTATGTATAATATATTTATTTACATATATAGAGATGCATACATACAAACAAACAAATAAAGATGCATACATACATATATATACATAGATAAACAAAACCACACTATATATATATAGTGTGGATATATAGTATGGTTTTGTTTATCTATGTATATATGTATGTATGCATCTTTATTTGTTTGTTTGTATGTATGCATCTCTATGTATGTGTACGTATGTATGTATATGTATACACGTGTGTGTACATCCACATGGCAATACCCACACATGTTCCCACACTCATTGGCATATACATATACAGGTATACAGATGCTTTCATGTGTAAACTCTCTCTCATGTCGTCATTCTTAAATGCACTTAACTAATTTAAGTTTAATTTTGTTGGCATCTCTTTTCATTGAACTTTACACTTGTCTTGCAATCATTTTACTATGGTAATGGATGTGACTTTGCAATTCACCTTTGACAATCACTGATTCCTGAGGCATCATTGATAAATGTTGCCTACCTCCATGAAAATGAAGTATCCTTCTGTCTTTCAAGTATAGTTGAGTAGGATGATTTGCTTGTTGATGAATCTTTATTTTGTGGTTATTTTCAGGAGGCAAAGAAGGGGGTTTTATTTATTGATTTCCCCCCTGTTTTGCAAATCCAGCTAAAACGCTTTGAATATGACTTCATGCGGGATTCAATGGTGAAGGTTGGTATTGCTGAAAAGCACTTTATCATCTCTTGGAGTAGTCCCTTGCCTTTGTTTTAGTTCATACTTGTCTTTTGCCCTTGTTTCTTTTAGTTTTACTCAACAGTTCACTATAACCGCAATTTGAATTTGAAAGAATATAGTTATTGTCTAACTTGACTTAGATTTTGCTAATTGTCTTGCATGCTTGTTTTCCTCTTGAACATTATAGAACACAACCCTTTGATGTTGTCACTTTCACTCATTATTTATACAATGCACCTGTAATGTAATTTTAGAATCTGTGCTCATGATCCTTAGCTTTTGTCTCACTCTACTTTCAATGGTTTATGCGATTATAAGTGAAACTTGTTTAAGGATGTTCCATATTTCTGTTTATGGTATTTAATTCTCATTTTTTTATGTCCAGTTTTCCATCAAGGAGCTTGCTAAAGTGCCATGATGCCCCTTGCCATCTCAAATGGCAGCTTCAACATTTTAAAAAGCATTTGTCATTTGCATGTGGTTGAGGCACTGCATGGTGTATACACAGTTTGCTGGCGCATATGTGGGTGCCATGGTAATTGGGATTTTAAGAATATTCAAAAATCGATAGAATTCCTAAAAATAGGTCAGCAATAAGTGAACAATCAGAAAGAAATAAATTAAAATTCAGAAAAAAAGAAAATTTAGGTATATAATTTCGCATCATTTGATATCCTATTTTAATATGTCATGACACATAAATATTAAAAAATACCAATATGTTCCTGCAAACTTGGTTATGATTTATGCTATGTATGTGGTGAACAAATCAAATGATTTATTGAAAAACAAAAAATTGAGAAAAAAACAATGAGAATGCATGCCTTTTTACTAGGTTTAGCACAGGTTTATGTACATATTAGAATACAAATGCATATAATGTTTAAGCTATTAATTTTCAGAAAGGCCCTCAAAGTCAAACTTGCTTCTTAGGAAATGAGTTATTGAAGAAACAGCCATTGTCATCACAATTCATATATGCTAAGGCCACTTGTGCAAGTCACTTGGGCCTATATTGTTGCCTAGTGTCTCACCGCCAACCCAATGCAGTACGATCACCAGGCTGCATTTCACACCCATCTGCCCTAACCAGATCAAAATAAACTGGTTTAGGTTAGAGCCTTTTGTAATCAGGTTGGGTTTGGGTTATGCAATATCACCCTGATCATAAATTGGTCTATTCAGGCTTGGACTCTAGATTTGATAGAACATAAGGGTTGGAAAACCAAGGTTTTATGGGATGGGTGTGTCCTGGTTTCTTTGTGAAACAGGATGCCCCGTTATCCCATGCTATCTTAGCAGCTGTCCTTATCACGCATCTCGGTAGCCATTCTTTTTTTTTTTTAATTTCCTTTTTTCTTTATTTATTTCTTATGTATTGATTTTTCCTTCTTTCCTTTCTACCCTTCTTTTTTTCTTTTCTTTGGTTCCCTTTTACTTTCTTTTCTTCCTACTTTTCTTTTGTTTCTTTTCCTTTCCTTCCCTTTCTTTCTTTCCGTTTTCTTTTTTCTTTCCTTTCTTCTTTCCTTCCTTTATTTCTTTTCTCCTCTCTAACTTTCTTTCTTTCCTTTCGGAGTCTTGTCCTTGCCTTAGTCCCATTTTTCCATAGGAACGGGAGAAGATGGTTGGAATGCCCCCAGTCTTATTGGCAGTTAAAACGTTGGAGAAAACCCTTAAAGCTCACCACAAGGCCCTTAGTCAAGGCATGTTTTGGATGATTAGGAAGGCCTTGCAATTCATGTTTAAGAGGGGGTAAAAAGAAAGGTGAAGGAGATAACATATTCAAGATTAGTTTCCTTTTTTTGCTTGTCTTGTTTAAGAGGGGGAAAAAAGAAAGGTGAAGGAGATAACATATTCAAGATTAGTTTCCTTTTTTTTGTTTGTCCACTTAAATTTCCTCCTATCTCTTTTTCTTTATTTGGATGTCCACCACCCTAGATTCCCCTTCCTAATTAAAGGTAAATGATTGACAGTTGAAGCCTTATTTGATTGGTGTGTTAAGAGCAGCATCATATAAGTAGTTAGGTATGGTATGAGTTTATTCTTTTCAACTCAGTTATAGGTGGGTTGGGTATTAGTTAAAGGTTTTTTGACTTGAGCTGATCCAAACTTAACCCTTTGCTAATCTTAGGTTCATAGCTATCTGGTCTATACCTTTTTCTTTTGTGGTTGGAACAACTAGATGTGCAATTCAAGAGTTTGTTCATTATTTTAATTACTGAGGAAGATCAGCATTATGGTCAATTTGAAATATATGGCTGGTAGAAAATGCTCTTTTTTATGTTGAGGATGATTTTGGGGATCTACTTGTTCATCTTAATTTTATAAGAATCTTGTGATAGATTTTTGGAGATCATCAATTAGTTTGCAGAGATAGAACTAGTGTTGTTAAAAGCGCTAGGCACACCTAAGAGCAAAGGGCTCTTGGAGCTTAGGCAGAAGGTGCAAAGCACAAGCGCATGCCAGAGCAAAGTGAGGCGCATGTTTTTAAAATAAATAAAATAATTTATAGAAATAAGATTTATAATATATTATAGGAAAATTGTAATAATAATATATTTATTCTATTAGCTCAATTAAAGTCTTCTCTTTCTTAGTTAAAATTTGTTGTCTCCTAATGTTTTTTTCCTCTTTCACAGATGATAGCATAGTTTTTGATGTTTCATCTTTTTGTTTTCCAATTTTAGCTTTTTTGTAAAGTAAGAAAAATAATTGTGTATGGAATTGGTACATCATAAAGTTAACATAGTCTAATAAATCATGATAGGTTTAAAAAAAATATTATAAATGTAGCTTATGAAGAAATTTACACCTTTCTTGCATCTCAAATCAGAGTAGAAGTGTAAGATTTTTCACCTAATGTGCCCTACGATAAAGGAACATCACCTAAAGTATAAGAAGCGCTTAATTCGCCTTAAAAGCACGCCTTGTTCCTTAGGTGCATCTTAGGATATAAGAAGCACCTTAAGATATAAGAAGCACCTAATGCTTAGTGCCTAAGGCGCAAAGAAGTACCTAATGCTTAGTGTTGCGCCTTGCGCCTTAGGCACATTTAAGGCACACCTTTGACAACACTGGATAGAACTTGATGGATATACAGAATATTTGTTTCTTGTGCTTTTGCAAGCATTTGTTTGTGTGTAGTCATGATAGAGAAGCTTCTTGTTCTATTTTTCTGGTTTCCTATTCCTTTATTTTCTCCCTTGTTGTCCTTAAGCTTTCTTTACTCATGTTTAGGTACCTATTGTACTTTTATATGTGTATTTTTGTTGTATTAGGTGGAATACCTGCAAATCTAGTTTAAGATTCCAATTGTAATTGTTGAGGTTGATTGGGCATGTTGACTGCACTAAGGTATGCCAAAAGCAAGGATGGCCGAACCATACTGAATTGGATGGTTTAATGTGAACTGTATCCAATTGGCCTAGAATCGATATGCTAGGTTTGGCCCTCGACCCAAGGGCTGGGAAGCTTCATACTACCTCGAACCGACCTTGAACCATATCAAACCACCCTATACTATGTCGAACCGCTTGCTTTAGCTTGGTATGGGATAGTTCATAGGTTAGGGCCTCCCGATCCATCTGATCGGTACATCGTTGGTTCGGTACAATATAGTGTCTTGTGCTGAACCATACTGGTCTAGTACCAAAATGGTACCGGTTCCCGGTATGATGAACCTTGGTTTGAAGTTCCTACAAATTTGAAGCTTTTGTTAGTCAAGCTCCATGAGGTTCTAGTTAATCAAAAGCTTCATTTAATGGAGCTGAATAGTATTGCAGATGATTTAATAAATTTTTGTTGCATTTTAGATACTTAAGCTCTTAAGCAGAGTATAAAAGATTTTATTGTACAATTATTGGAAAAGATGCACCGAAATAAACAGTGGGCTAAAATCAGCAAAGTGTCAGCTTTTATGTTTACAAAAATAAGAAATCTGATCTCATTTTCATATTATTGAAGCTTTGACTAACACAGTAGGTGGGCAAAAGGAGACCAATTTAATCCTGTGGGCTTGAAGCTAGAATATATTATGCCCTCATTTGTGTGAAAAATTACATCCCCCCTTCTCTCTCTCTCTCTCTCTCTCTCTCTCTCTCTCTAGCATTGCTCTTTCATATTTGTTGTCAGTACCTTCTATTGAAATTTGCAATGCACCATCTACTGCTTCTCCCTGTCAGGATGTTCATGTAATACCTCCTATTTCAATTCAAAGTCGATCAGATTATCTGCTGATCCCCACCATAATTCCTCATAGCATGCGAGGAACACTATGATTAGTCATTTGCGTTTTACTAAATCCAGTTCTACATAAGCTAACAATAATTAAATGTATGATAAAACTGAGCTCAAAATAGCATTAGGGTTACCCAAAAAAAACCAAAGTATTTCGCATGTTAATCTAGAACAGACCAATGGTACAATGTTTTGACAAATTCAAATGTAACAAGGCAAATGTAGTAGGACTAGGTGAAAAGGAAAAAAGAATACTAACATTCAACCAGTAGAATCCACTTATGGAGAAATAGAAATACAAGTACTTGGTAGATGTGAACGTGAACAAAGGATGGATGGTTATGCAATCAGAAGATCATGTTGATTTCTTTCTTTGAGGCTTAAGTTATGTTCAATGTGGTTTAGTTTAATGAGATTTTTGTTTTCAGGATTTTTAGGAGATAACAGTCCCAGTTTATGATATTGAAATCTGCATCTGTATTTCCTCTTTCGAGCGTCCTAAGTGGGCTGATATACCAGTCAGCTCCAGATTTTATTTCAAAGTCCTAATTACAGTCAAATTAGAGGATTGCTGGTTCTTGTCAAATAAGAATATAATTGGATGTTGTGTATAGAGTTTGTAAACAGGCACCCAACTAGTATATCTTCTGTGATATTTTGGTTGGGAATCAGGTCTAGATTTTTTTTCTTATTTAATGCATCCTATTGAAAGTAGGAACTAGCTAAGCACAGTATAAGGCAATGTTGTTAAGATCAAGGTCAAATTGTAAATTGTAGAGGGGATTTGACCAGATGGATTGTAGATCATAATATTTTTTCTGATTTTTTCAAAATATTTAAAAATATGAAATAAATGTGAAATGAAATATGAATCAATTATTGAAGTTGATAGATGGAAAATAAAAAGCCATGTATAATGAGAAGTATAGTTTCTACCAATATATGCCCATCCATAGCATGTCTAAATAAACAAACCATTGTTTGGTTATTCAAGAGAGTTAATTATCCATTTAGGTAAAATGTTTTATAGAAGAACAAGAGTAAGAGTTTAACATATAACCGCAAATATACAAAAAATTGCCTCTTATTTCTAACTATATCAACTCGTCAAGACTTACTATGAAAATTAATTTAAAATCTACATAGTCAAATAAATTTAGGAAACGGACACAATTTATTATGTAAATAGTGTAATTGAGTTGGATCCTGTGATTCAAAGGAATTCATAACCCATCGTACTGATCTAAATTCTATTGCTATAAACTGGCCCTGGTTCAAGGATGAGATCTAGATCACTTAGGGATGTTTTGATCTGGATTTTAAGATCCAAATCATTAATCTTAAGACTTTGACAACAATGGTATAATCATGTAAGGTACTTGTGCCCAGCAGTTTTTGGGATTGAACCTTGTATGAGAATTATTATGGAGAGAAATAAGAAGGCTGGTGGCCCGCTTCTCCTGGTTCTTTCTT
This sequence comes from Calamus simplicifolius, assembly GCA_900491605.1. Taxonomy (NCBI): domain Eukaryota; kingdom Viridiplantae; phylum Streptophyta; class Magnoliopsida; order Arecales; family Arecaceae; genus Calamus; species Calamus simplicifolius. The sequence continues at coordinate 191,779 of UESW01001444.1, read as the reverse complement.
TCTTCTGTTCTCTTCATTCTTCTTCTTCCTTAAGTTATCTCCTTTTCTGTGTATCTATAATTTTCCCCACTGCTGTGACACAATTTCTGCTGTACCCCATCAGATCTCATTTGAAATTCTGATCTACATATAAATCCAAAGTTTACTTGCTGTTTATTGAGGGAGAGAAGTTGAAAAAATAGTGATTTTGTTTAGAACTAACTTTAATCTGAACCAATCTTTTATTCATTCTTATGCAGTCTTCAATCTTTTGCAAGTCTTCATCAGATGGATTGATTTAAATGATAATAAGTTTTCTATCTTCTACTTGTTAGCTTAGAATAATACCCTTAGGTGGAGTTTCTTAGTGGTCATTCAGTTGATAAATCAATAATTAAGTCGAGATGATATATTAGATTTTTTTTTTTGGTTTTGTGGGGAGGAGGGCTTGTTTACTAGTGCTTTCTTTCTGTAGTCCTATTTCTTTGAAAGCTTTGAATAACATGAATCTAGAACTTTCAAGAAGATTGCAAATGTGTTTCATGAGGCCTTCCATTGTTTCAACCATCAGTGGACAAAATGAAGATCAAGCACATCCAAGGTTCGCTGTACCAGATCTATATAGAGCATACCATACTAAATCAATAGTATACCAATCAGATAGACTAGTAGGGCCCCAACCCATGAACCACCCCAGTTCGGTTTGGGTCTATTTGGCTTGGTCGTCTTACCTCTTGTTGAACTGAGAGGCTAAATTGTTCCGGTTCTGAGCTGGTTCAATTTGGTTTGTCCTGAACTTCTTGGTTTGGGTCAGTTTAGCATACAATGAGCACATCATTATGTGATTAAAATAGACCTTTTGTTAAATGTCAAGGATCATGTGGCAGAGGTTTTGCTAGAGCTAATGTTTAAAAGATATTAGTCGTTAGGTCTTTATCTACTTATTATCCTAGTCACATTCTCATTCTTAGTGCATTACCATCTAGCTATCTATCCACATACATCCAAGATCTACTTAGTATACAACCATGTGGACTACACACGTCTACATGGACTCTCACATACAACCCTCGTTTAAGCTCTAATTTCTTCATTAGGCTAGGGTTCTAAATCCAATCAAATCTCATCACAAACACCATGATCGGGCCATAGTCATCCCTAAAAGTGTCTATTTGTAGTATCCCTTAGTCCATATGTGTCATGTTTTGAGTTTGCTCATATATTATTTGTAATAACTTAGGATCTTCCTCAAAAAAGACTAGTTAGAAGATGTTATTTAAGTTACTTGGTCTTAAATATATACCTAATGTTTATTTGATGCACAACAAAGTGGAGCTAAACATACGCCAACATGGGCTCTCTCTCTCTCTCTCTCTCACACACACACACACACACACAGAGGTTGTTTTAATTATACTTGAGCAAATCTTTACTAAGATCCAATTAGGTTTAGAGTAGGTGATATTGATTTTATATTGATGATTTGATCTATTAGATATGATTAACTACTTTGAAAATACTTGAACATCAAAAATCATTTTATTGGAGACTTCTAATCCATGCATTAAGTTGTCAAGAAGGGTTTAGTAGATTCATGTTTTAATGGATTTGATAGAGCTTTACGCTGGCTGTCAGCTACCTAATGCAACCCTCCTTTACCCGGGCTTGGGACTAGCCTTGGCGGAGTTAAGTTGTCATAAAGGGATGATTCAAAAAATCTGATTCATGAGCTAGAGGTCTTTAAGTCATACGATTTTGTTATTTAAGCATTTTGTAGGTAGTAGATCACCTCTAATAGCTCGAATCATTGATCTGGGAACTCTCATTGTTCCATCTACGCATGCTTGGACTGAATAGAGATCCATTTGAGTATAGCCAAATCTAGCTCTCTCACACTACATATATGTGTGTATGTATGTATATGTATATGTACGTGTATATGTAAATGTATGTACATATGTGTGTAATAAGGTGAGGTTTAAGTTACACTTGACGTATCTCTTATAGAGTAACACTTTTTTTGAATTGGATGATGGGATGCCATATTGATAATCTAAGCTATTGGATGTGATCTACTTACTACTTATAAACTGCTTATACACTAAAAGTCATATGATTTGAAGATCTTTAGCTTATGCAACAAGTGGACAAGAATTTATAGTTTAAATAATATAAAACAATGTATATTTTTTGATCACTTGATGCAGAAGCTAGGTCTCCAAATTACATGTTTTTTAATATGTAAGCAGCATGGTTCGTCATTTCAAACCAATTAGGAGAAAAGTGGCTAACCGAACTAAACTAAACCCAAAATAGTGGGTCAGTTTGGAGCTACGATTTGGTTCGCATCCATTAGCTCGCATCTGTTAAACCCTTCATTTAAAGCTTGTTCGCAAAGCATTTAGGGTTCAAATGATTTCATCTTTCCAACCCCTGTTAAATCCTTGATTTTCGACATCGATTAAGGATGGTAGCTGGTAGCGCCGGCGAGCAGGTATACATTGTCTCTTCTCTCTCTCCCCTTCTCAATCTCACCTTTCCTTCTTTCTCTCTTCTCTTCGGTTCTTCTTCTTGCTTTGCTTTTTTGGAGCTCCCGGCTAGAGTTCTGACTCCTGTCATGCCAAAGCTAGAGTTTTCAGTGTCGATTAAGGACAACGGTCAGTGAGTAGGTACACGCCTCCCTCTCTCCCTTCCAATCTCACCTTTCCTCTTATCTCTTTTCCAGTTTGGTTCCTTCGATTGATTCTTTTGGGCATTACTCTACTCTGACTGCTCTCCCACTGTTCTGCTCTTTTGGCTGCTCCTCTCCCCCTTTCTCCTTTCTTTCTCTACATGTTTTTATTTTTTCCTTTCTTTTCTAGTCTCTCTGTTTTGTGGCTTTGGTTTGCCACAGTTCAATATCATACCAAATTCTTGTACGGGTCAGTTCAGTTTGGTAGATCTTGGTAAGCAGTTTAGAAATAATAGATCACATCCAACTTCTTGGATTGTTGATGCGGGACCCCATCATCCAATCCAGAGAAGGTATAACGGTATAAGAGTTACACAAGATGTAACCTATATATTCCCCATTTCTAGGCATTATGATATTAGTCAGGTTTGTCTTCTTTTTAGATTTCAGGGAGTGATTTTGAGCTTCTCTCTTGCTGGTTATTATTTTTTCCTTGGAAATGGCCATAAGCCTCTTTATGTGTATAATCCATCAATATGCAGATAAATGATCGTTACGAGTTCCCCCTACAACTAGACCTTGATAGAGATGATGGCAAATATCTTTCTCCAGAAGCAGACAGGAGAGTTCGCAACCTTTATACTCTTCACAGGTAATATTTGTTAGGAATTTTCATTTGCTTAAACTATGCATTTTTTAGTTACACTTGTTTGCTATCTCATATGGTTTTAATATTTGCAAATATTGTTGGTGAACTTTGAATACTGGTGATTATGATATTTATTCTTACTGGTGCAGTCAAGTTGCTATGTGGTATGTGCATTAGCATGTAGATGTTTGCATAATCTATCTTCATATATATAAAGCAAAGCCTCAACTCCAATTGTAGTCCAATTTGTTGCCACGTGTCCCCTCCTTTTTGCCCCTTTTTTTTTTATAAAAGACAACAGAAATCGCAGCAATTATGGCAAAGGCTGAAATAGAACATCATATCAGTTATAGTCGGTGTTCAAAAATACCTGGATTCATATTGTCTTTGCCTGTTGTAATTGCCCTTTCATTGAAGCTATACTTCTCTAAAATTTTTAGTATATGAAATATAAATGGTATATATGAAGTCAATGATTTGCTTGAAATGACAAAATATATTCCTGTATCCCACTAGTAACTCACCTCTGGACATCTGGCAGCAATAACTAGATTAGGCTCCATCTTGCAGAAGACATTGCACAGAGTGGTCCACATCCATTCTTGAGACACTATATTGAAATTTTAGGTTGTGGTAGTAAGCTTCCAATACATGTAATTGATTTAATTAACAAAAAAATTATTGCATTTAGATTTATTATATAAGAACAAATAAGTATCGAGGATCGCACCAGGTACTTACAACTCCCGATCTAATAATTCCACCTCTGCATGATGTCAATATACTGTCGGCAAAGTTCGCCATGTTGGCACCAGGGCCTGCACTGATACCACATTAATACAGTGTTGGCTTGCTCAATATGCAGATTTGTTCAGCATATTGAGGTTTGATATGCATCAGTATGAGACAGCATTTTGCTTTGGATTCACTTCTTTGATCTTAACCTTGGTAATCATTATCATGCAATAAATGAAGCCTGTTTGAGGGTATTTTTCGTTATCCACTGCCTTGAATACAATGATGTGATTTCCTTTTCTCTTGAGTCGCTTTGAGAATTGTTGTTTTGTTACTATGCCCTCCCTGTGGCTCTCTTTGGTGTCATTATGTGTATACTTACTCTCTTGCCGCTTGACACTCATGACCATCTGATATAGACCTGCCTTCTCAATAATGCTATTGACTGCAATGTAGTGCATGGTGAAATGGGTGATTGTTGACCTTAGCATCTCACTCGCGGCATGCTTCTTCATCAAGGGAAGAACCCATATGTGGTTGTATATGAATTTTTTAATGACTTGGAATGTATTTACCACCTGCTTTTAACGTATGGATCTCGTTAAATATCCATCGCATCAAGTCCTTATGGTGAGAAGCACATGGGGAATGTAAATGTATGGCCCACCGATCATCGGAATACCCCCATTGATCTTGTATCATGATCTGTTATTATTTACCACATGCACGACCTATGGATGACCTTGTGTTGTTCACCTGTTTGATTGTTTACTTGCTCCATCAAGATTAGGACATGCTAGACGTCATGTATCTTGTCAAAAAGCATCAGTTGACTTGGGAGAAAATGTCTAAAAGCATCGATTGACTTGGGGGAGAATGTCTTCTTATCACAATGTCAAATAATTGACGATGCTTTGCCTATTAGGCCTCATCCAACCATCACATATCAAAATCATACCATAGGTGCTCCATTTCTTCTAACAAGAGGCTATCCATTTATATAGCTCCTTGTTATTGTCAAGCAGCTGTGCATGTGCTTACACATATCCTTTTGGTTCAGGAGGATCTACAACTTTACCAGTTCTCTAGATGGAGATAATGGTGGATCGGTTGGTGTAGTTTGTGGCATTTGTAGGGATGCAGCTGAAGTATTACCATGAAACAATAGCTCTTCACATCTTTTTTCTTATCTTTAACAAGCATAGAGTCAATCTTTTGCTTCTTTGAGTCTTTTGCTGTGAATAACATGTGGATATAGGTCATGGTTGGTACCCCTACTTATATCTCTGTGTTTCTTTCCCTTCTTGCTTGTGAAGGCCCCAAAAATAGATGCAATCTGGTTGCCACCATTACTAACATTTCTTATTGACAGGCTCCTCTTGTAGCTTGGCTTTGCCCTTATCGATTCAGAACTAGAATCTGTGAGGGCCCAAAATGTGCGCTATGTCTAGCAACTTCCTTTATCTGCCAACTTCCTTTATCTGCCACCAATCAATCAGATCCTATATGACAGCTTGAATTTAGGCATCCTTATCATCTGGATCTGACGTCTGTCTTCCGAATCTCGAGTGATATGATAGTGTTTTATCTACCCAATACTCTTTTTGCTTGTTTCTCTATGCTTTTTATCTTGCTCTCCCTAAATTATTGGGGTGGTAAGAGACACGAATTGTCCCAAACTGAGTAAAACATCCATTAGGGCCGACTCAGACCTTTACCTAGGCAGGCTGGCATTTTGTCCTGATAATTGATTGGTTCAGATTGGTTTGACCTAAAGCAAGCCATTTGAGATGGTTTGGCCAGCCATGCTTTCTTCTTGCTTGTGATGTTTTAAACATTCCCTCTTTCTTTATCTTGGCTTTATCTTTTTACTAGATATATTAGAAGGTACTTACCTATCTCCATAAATGATAGAAACTGAAAAAGAAAGAGAACGATGGATGATTGAACTATTAAACGTATCTTAGATGTGCCAGTATGTTTTACTAAGGCAACTTAGGTCTTAAAATAGCACCATTTTGCATGTTTGAGATATGGGGCACTGTGTTTTAGAAAGACACCTTGAGGTTTGAAATACTTACTGATGGCGATGCAAGGAATTTTGTGTCCATTTCCAGATTTTAAAGTGAGACGAGTGTTGAGCATACTTGATGCTAATTTTCTTAGTGGAGAAAAGGCACATGCTGCTTGATATTCTTGTATAACAAGCCTTTATCTATCAAGAAAATTTCACTATTAACAAGATATATTCTTGGTATGATGAATATATCCTCTCTAAAAATTTGCTTGCGCTCTATTTTTCCACTCTCAGATCTGAACTTTTGTATAGCTGATTTGTGAAGCTAGGGCCTCCTATTCTCTAGCCCTTGGTTGGGACAGTGCTGTGAGGAACTTTTTGAGCCATAAACCTATAACGAGCCTTGCTCTCTATGAGTAATCAAATTAAATGTTAGTGGCTTTTGTGCGAATTACAATGATAATTGCGCCTAGACTTGGCTAAATTGCCTTACTTCCACCTTGAGATTTCCAAAGCACTGCACAACAAACATAATATTGGCATCAAAGGTTTTCAGTTTTAGTATTAACTGCGTACTAGCGGGAGAATGGTATTGTATTGTACCATATCGACTTGTACAAGCACGCTAGAAAACCTTTTTTTTCTTTAAGGTTTTTAAGTTTTCTTTATTGAGTTTTGAGTGGAAAATAGGGTTTCTTGAGTTCATTTTTGATGTTTAAGTATAATACTCAACTCATCTAAGCCTTTTCCCAACTACATGGGGTTGGCTAGATGAATCTGCTTCCTTCACTCTGCTCTATTCAGGACCAAGTTGACATTTAAATTATAAATAGTTATATCTTTTTTTAATTATTTCTGCCCATGTTAGTTTAGGTCTACCTCTACCTCTATCCTTACCATGAATTGTTAAAAGATCACTCTTTCTAATTGGAGCATCTAAAGGTCTACATTGTATATGTTTAAGTATAATATGTTTAAAAAATAATGTGACTATGTAATACATGTTAAATTAACTAGGTATAATATTGAAAATGTAAAATTTTATATAAAAAATTAGAAATGAAATATACCTGTATATGTTCAATTTCAAGTTGAATATTGATGATGCGATAAGAGGATTTGATGCAATGCTTTGATACCAAATTGATGTGATAAGAGGAATTGGTGCAATGCTCTGACACCAATTGATGCATAGGGGATGCATCTTTATGTGTTTCCAAGTCACTAAAGAGATTAAAAAGTCTATCTAATATACAATTCAATGCTGCAGAAAATTAAGTACAGAGATAACGCCAGTCAACAATCGACGAAGAGAAAAATAACAGATAGAACTCAAATCCTAACCAAATAGTATAGGAAATAGGGTAAGCAAGGGAGGATGTCACTGAAGTGATGCTGCCATGAGGGAGGATACAATCAACACCTGTCTCCACCTTGTGTAGAAAGTTCAACCATGGAAGACTGCAAGGAAATTTTTTGATCAAGCTCTGGACGTCAAGGCCTTCAAACTTGCAACTCGGAGAAAGGAACAGTGAAGAAAAGGGAGAACAAGAAGGGGGCGACAGATGATGGCACCTTGGAAGAGAGAACAAGGAGGGATGACAATGGTGGTGGCATCATAGAATCATAGAAGCGAGAAAATAAGAGAACTAGAAAGAGAGTCACAACTTCTCAAAGAAGATAACTCATAAAAATATAAAACCCCAGTTGTCCAAGTAGTAATATATTTATAAGAGAGAATGGACCCAGAAAAAAACCCTAACGATTAATGGACTGGATTGAGTGACTCATAAGCCATCGTAATCTAACCACCTAACCAAATAAAGTTATGTTCATTAAATCTAGTCCCTTCATCTAATCCTAAGGCTAGAATTAATGGATGTGAACAACCCTCACATCAAGGTTTAAAACAAAAGATTTAGTCATTTTATTGGTGATCAATAGACATTAAATGAAGTCCATATTTTTAACTAAAACTATCAAATAAATCAAAAAGGAATCTGCCCTAATCTACATCAGTTGATTTTCCTCTTATATGCCTAGGGTTTGTTTGTAGTCGAGCCCTAGGACTTCGTTGTAGCTTTGGTGTTGTGCCCATCCAATATCTTGTTACGCCATCTGTATTGGATAACTATGCTGATTTTATTGGGCATAGTGATAGAAATCCAAAAAAGGATGGAAATAATTCATGATATTTTGTAGATCAATTAATTTTTTAATTTGAAATTACTTGAATCATTTAAAAATTTCAGAAATTTCTAAAAATGCTAGTTATAATTCTAAATTTTCATTACATTACTAATTCTATATTAAATTTACAAAAAATATTTATAAATTTCATACCTATTAGAAAAATATTATACATGCTCCAAAAAATTATCTGAATATTTTTACATGTTATTGAGATCTCATGAACTTTTTGCATTAATTATATCCATTTTTTATAAAATAATATTTAATTTAAATAAAATCATGAAAATTAAATTTTAGTTATGGCTAATGTAGCCTTTGATAAGAGGTACCATATGTTTTTATGCCTGTATTAGGTATTGATGGTCTAATTAATCTGGGAATTACTTTGAAATTAGGTTTTTATTTAAGAAGCACCTAATATAACAAAAATTAATCAAACTATTATCAATAAAAGACAACATATAGCTTTGTAGACCCCATGCATGATACTAATTTTTGGAATCTTATAACTCTTTTTATCTTTTTATTAATTTTTATACAGTATATTTTTGGTAAAAAATATAATAAGCATTAAAAAGCTGAAAAGTTTATACCATTGCATTGATTTGACTAAGATTTAAGACATACCAAAATACAAAATTTTGGTATATTTTCCTCTATTTTTTAATTTTTGCCTACTGATGGGATATAAAAAAGAAAATGGATGAGGAATCTAGGAAAATACCTTGGTATATTGAGGATCTGCCGTTGCTGCTCACCCTTTCACTTTCTTCCTCTCTTTCTCCTTTTCTTCTCTCTTAAATTGCTCATGGGTAAAACAGAGGGAGAAAAGGGTATGGTAACCCTTTCTCCCCTGATTATTGAGAGAGAGGGGTTAATCGGGCCTAAGCCAGGTTTTTAATGGGTTGAACTGGCTGTAATTTCTGCAAGTTGTTCAGTCCGGTAAGGACTGGTTTAGATTGGATCAGTCGGCATTTTGTACTAAGACTATGAACCATCTCGATTTGTGGTTAGCATGGTATAATACTGGCCAAACCAGGCAGTTTGGTCTAGTATTGTATACCTTGATTGGTACTTTCATATATTGGACTGTTGCTTCATTTGGCTACTGGAGGAAAACATGAGGTCAATTGCTTGTAAAAGTTGACACTTGAAATATATTTAATAGTTGGAGAATATTGTGAACAACTTTTGAAGCAACATCTGGTATCATACCCATATAAACTAGTAGTTGGCAAATGACATGTTGGGTAATATTGTTAAACACTTAGTTCAAATGGTTACAAAAAATACTCTTTTTTTTTAAAATTTAATGCATTAGAATCAAATCCTATGGAACATGCAGTTGATTTTTTGGACAAATATCACTGGACACTTCATATTAGCAACTCTAGACAAAAGTAGCATCCAAACAAGATTAAATAAAGCAAATGCACAAAATAGTTTCAAAGTATTTGTGTAATTAGTGTCATCTATATCAGTATGCGTGTGATGTAGATTAATATGCATACAATGTATTGGTTGATGCAATTCAAACATGGGGTTATACCACCAGAAGTTTTAGGTTGATGTTGCCATCCCAACATATTTATTGTATCTATTGCGCTGTTCAGGTTGTAATATGATATGTTTGTCATATGAACTCTAATACCATGGTAACACATGGTCTGTTGGTCATGACCCTTTTTTTAAAATTTTATTTGTGGGTTTTGGTTGGAGGGGACTTGTGTTAGATGGTATGCATTCTGCCTAGGCTGATATCAAAAATATGCAATCAGCTTCTTGTATTCTTATGGCAAGTTCTGGTGATTTTAATGCCATGAAAATTCTTATGATCATTCATGTTTTCTCGTAAACTGTGATTTATAAACATTTTTATGTCGGTATATACGATGGTTGGTGCTGAGCAGCTTCTCATTTAAGATATCCTATTATGATCAAAATGTGTTCTGATGATCTCTACCTCTTTTAGGTCAATTTCATGTGGTTTTGCCCATATATATTGAAGATATGAGTTATATTTTGAGTTTATATCATTGCTTCTTTTGTTTAATTTTGCATGCAGTGTTCTTGTTCATAGTGGTGGGCTTCATGGTGGGCATTACTATGCTTTTATCCGACCAACTCTCTCTGATCAATGGTATGTAACTTGTACCCATTTTTTCTTTTTCTTTTTCCTTCCCATTTTATAAATTAGATATTTTTAGGTGTCTTCAAACTTTATGTACACTCCTGGAAGGCCCCTCAAGTTGCCATAAGTTACCTAATGCCATCTGTTTTTTCAAAATCCATTAGTTTGTAAAATATCTTGGGTCACTGATCAGTGCCAACAGCTCATTCAACTCTATTTTATATAAAATTTTCTCATGGTCAATTTATTATTTTAACCATAACAGCATGGAAACTTAGTCTGGTCAAATGAGGGTGGTCTTTGGAGTCTGATGTGAGGCCTCATCTTATTTTGGCAGTAATAACCCTCACAATCCCAGTACCCCTTTAACATAAGAGAGATAGAGAATCAACTGGAGAGCCTTGTTTAGTTTTGTGTTGCCTCCTGTAACATATTATGTTTTGGTTATATATTATTAGAAATAGAAACCTGGGCCATGGAGCTCATATCCTTGTGGGACCCCCATTTGAAGGCCTTAATCCCAGTGTCACATGGTCTGCTGGAGAAATCATAGCTATCAGTACCTACTCATCTACATGACACATGACAACTGACAAATACTAGTCTAGACATAAATTTGGTTGAGACAGGAGTGCATTCCATTTGCCTTAAGCGCAAATATCCTCCCACAATCCTGAATCAGAAAAATAGCTGTTTGCATTGCCTTGCTAAATATCACACTCAGGGAATATTTGGTGTTGCTTCTTATTTTTCAAGTCATTTCAAAAAATAGATTTATTTGAGTTATTATCTGAAATGTCTACATTCAGTAATCATTTCTATAAACTACCTTTTATATATGGGCTTATTATATATGAAAATATGGAGCAGTTTCATAAGAGAAGCTATTAGTTAGCTTTTCTAGCTTACCCTTAAAGCATGTTTTTGACTTATGCTTTCTCATAGAAGCACTTCTTTAGGGGCACTACCGAAACTTAAGATTGTTAGAAAGTACTTTTTTCTTTGAAAGTTGCAAAAGAATTTCTTTTTTTGTTTTTAGAGCAACTTAAATGCAACTTCGGCGAAAGTTGTAGCTGTACAGTAATTGGCCATTGTATCAGCTATTCCATTGACTTCTTTGTAATTGTAGATATAGTGCATATGATAAGCAGAGAATCATTCTTATCCAGTCAAAACATGAAGTAGGGCTCTGTCCAGGAATATCGATGTTTCTCAGAGGAATTGGAGTCTACTGCACTTAGTTGATCTATGTGCATGTTGTCTACAAAACTTTTGAGGAAGCACTTTGGTGTTCAGCGCAGCTCTTAAACATATTCTACTCTTAAGAATGTATAAGCCTCCAAGTCATTAGGGATAATGTATTTTATGTAAACTTCAAAGGTTCTTGAACAAGGTTTCAGTTGCCATTAGAACAAGTTTGTAATTGTGATATCATACCATTCTGATGAAGAAACAACATCGGCCCTAATTGCACGATGCCAATATAGGTCTTGCCATAGTTCGGTCTGTACCAACTGTACTGGTTGTGTCTTGACAGTTTGGGTCGCACCGAGGGCTGGTACATGAAAACAAGGTATCCTAATGCATGGGGCTTTCACTATTCTGGTGTCTGGAGAGGGTTGATTGTACGTAGCTTTGTCCTTTAGTATGAAGAGGCTATTTTCTTATTTCAAACCTATGACACTCAGGTTATAATGAAGCAACTTTACTGTTGTGCTCAAACCGATATGTACTGGAAGCTGGTACAAACTGGTTTTAAAAAACTGGTATGGAGTGTGGTATTGGTATTTTAAACATTGTTCTTGAATAATGATTTCCTTTGCTGTTCTCTGTTAGTTCTGCAATCCGATTGCTTTGGTAGAATTAAGCGTATGGGGTGAAGAGATGTTTAAAGGCCAGCTAGCATGCATTCCTGGCTGTAGTGCTTACATTGTTGCCCTTGATTTTTTTTTTTTTTTTTTTTTGGGTGTAACACTTAAGTCTGCTTTCTAATGTGTTTGATCAAGAGAACTTGTTTGTATATAATAAGTGACGCCTTTTCATGCATTTTTTTAATTATTAAAATATTTTGTAATATCAAGGTGTTATTTTAAGTCTGTATGGCAGTTAAATTATATTTGTTTTCAGGTTTAAATTTGATGATGAGCGAGTTACAAAAGAAGACATGAAAAGAGCATTAGAGGAACAGTATGGTGGTGAAGAAGAGGTTTATATAATCCAATGGGAGCAATATCAAGCATTCACTTTATTCTTATCTTCATTTCATATCTTTTGACCCTAATATTTTTTCTCTATTTTTGCTGTCTAACTCGGTCTTACAGTTACCTCAGACAAATCCTGGCTTCAATAATAATCCATCTAAACTTACAAAGTATTCAAATGCATACATGCTTGTGTATATTCGTGACAGTGACAAAGAAAAATAATATGTAATGTGGAGGAGAAAGACATAGCTGAACACCTTAGAGTAAGTTGATTCCTGAATATTTATTAGTTATTGGTAGTTGAATATCAATTGAAGACATAAGTTAGTGTCTTTCTCCAGATAAGATTGAAGAAAGAACAAGAAGACAAGGAGCGCAAAAAAAAAGAGAAAGCTGAGGCTCATCTTTATACCATCATAAAGGTCTTCCATATGATTTCTTTCCTCTGGGATTTAAGGATGAATTTGTGTTTTGGCTTCCATCTCCAGGAAATTTTATGATGTTTCTTGGTGCATCCAGGTGGCTCAAGATGAGGATTTGGCAGAACAAATTGGAAGAGAGATATACTTTGATCTAGTAGATCATGACAAAGTTCGCAGTTTGCGTATCCAGAAACAGATGCCTTTCAACCAGTTCAAGGTATTTGTTTTTGTTAGCCTGGTTCTAGATATAGAAATAACTTTTTATGTTTGTTCAGGATGCTGCATATGTAACATGTCTCAGTTTTGTCATTGTCTTATCACTTAATCTTTTTCTATTAGTCTGCTTTCCATTTTGAAATTTTTAATCTGTCAATGTTATCAGGCATACTGCCATCTCCTTCCATGTGCTGCTTGGGCTGGGATAGTAGTTTACAAAAGTATCATTATTTCAAAAATACCAGATTCTGTTTTCTTTATGTGAAGACACTCCAGTACTTTCTTTTGGTACTGGAGGATCACTCTTCTTCTTGAGCTTTTAAAATTTAAATCACAATATTAATTTATCTAAAGTTGAAATAGTACTAAAGATTAAGAATGGCTAAACGTGGTGAATAATATTCAGTTTCACCTTGTCGATCATTTTCTAACCGGTGGTTCAATTTGCATTAATAAAATCACTGCTGTTTAGGGCTGAAGTTTCCTCTTGAATTTGTTTAGCAACTTTGTGGTGGTGTGTATGCTTCCTCCTCCTCTGGTCAACTTTAACTATGGTTTCAAATCTTGGTGGGACATCACTTGGGACGGGACGTGTTGTAGTCTCAAATGTTGGGGTGAGACTATCTTGCCATCGTCCCAATGTCCCAATTGGCATATCTTGTGATGTTCCCTGTCCAAGATGTTGAGACAGATCGGGATGGTAGTGCATCTCATTCCATCGAAAAATCAGGATGACCCTATCCCATGAGATTTAAAGCATTATTTCTAGCTAAATCTGGTTTGATGCTAAACAATTTAGTTTTATGAGCAGACCAATTATTTTTGTAAGTAAAATTTATTTGTGGAAAAACGAATAGTCAGAAAATAAAAAAATAATGCAAGCCATTTTTGCATACAAATCATTACTGCGTTCTCTTAGTGAAATAGGGTGTTTCAAATGTGTGATGTAGCATGCTCTATAATGGTACATTGGTGTGATAAATGATGGCAAAATCAAATTCAGATAAAGCCATTATCCTCGTCATGATTATATAAAAGAATATCTGTTATAATTATTTTGAAAAATGATTTTATGACATTGTGACATGGGATTCAAAAGGTTTAAATACTAAATCAACATTGTTTTCTCCAATGCTCAGGAAATGGGAACTTTTAATTTTCAGTTTTGTGGACATACAAGCAAACAAATGAACACACAGTGTCGTGCATTGGATAAAGCTTAATCATTTTAGCATTATAGTTTTTTTAAAAAAAATTATGTACAATATGACCCTTGGGTCAACTAATTGCTTCTCATGCTAGAGATGACATTCTTCTCACCTCTTATGAAGGACCCATTCTATTGGCTTTGATGAGCATAGCCTGATCTTGTCTTGTGCTATATACAATTTTTGGTTCCATGGCCTCCCATATATTTGTTAAAGAATTATTATTCAATCTTCAGTACAGCACCATTGTCATTATCAGAAATTTTCCTGGTGGTTTGCTAGTTTTTCAAAATGAATTGATTTACAGGAGGAGGTTGCCAAAGAATTTGGTATCCCACTGCACTGTCAGCGTTTCTGGCTGTGGGCTAGGCGGGAAAACCACACATACCGTCCCAGTCGCCCTTTAACACCTCAGGAGGAAGTACAACCTGTGAGTAAATTTTCTTCCAGTGCTAACAGTTAATTGTTGCTCATCCATAATGATATAGATTCTTTCAAGTTAGGACATTGCCATAGTTTTTGCTTTTGATTTTTACATAGTCCTACGTAAAAAATAAACATGAGTTATGCATGATATTATTTGAATTTGTTCCACATATTCCATGAGTGTTGTATAGCAATTATGTTGGAGTAGTTATATGCATACTTCGATTAATGTGAACATATCATATGAAATCAAACCATGATTGGTCTCAGTTAAATATGTATTTTGAACACATTATTGTGCATTTTCATCGGATGCTGGTCTTTAGAATTGAAGTAAAAGCTTTTTCAGTGTACATTGCTGAACTATCAAGTACTTACGCAGTTACATCGTAGTCTATTTAAACTATACTGCAATGCTTGGAGGATTATTATTTTCTCTACAATGCCGAGGGAATGTTATTTTCACTTATTTTGTTATGTCCTGGCCTTGAGAATGGTAAACCTAATAGAACTCTGAAATTGTGCCTGATCACTGGCCTGATGAGCCTAAGGGTGTTTTCATGTGCTTCCCTACCATCACTCAGATAGAGTGATTATGCTTTTCTTGCAAGGTAAACATTATTGTTCTGAATTCTTGAATTTTGTCATGTGAAGGCTCTAGTTATTGCTTCATGGTGCAGTTTTTTATTTATATCAATACCAACATGTTCTTTATTTGGCCGCTCTTCTGATGCCTCATTTGTTTCAACACTGCCTTGATTTTCTATTAATTCATGGATGCGTACACTGAGAGGACTCTTGATGTTTAGCGATGTCATGAACAGAATAATGCTGCAAGCACTCTGGTTTTAGTTATTCTATTATATGGAGCTATATATTGCTGGTGCTTTTACAACATTTTTTATTTCAACAAACTGTTGCCACTTGCTGATATGCCAACTGCTATCCTCTCCCGGTCCCATTATATATTACATCTTTTTTCATTATGATATATGGAATCATCTTGTCCTGAATAGAGCAGGGATTCATGTAGTCGACCCCATGTAGTTGGGAAAAGGCTTAGATGAGTTGAATTGAGTTGAGTACATGGAACCATCTTCTGGAAACAGAGTGCCAGTGGTGTCATGTCTTATTTTACTTTCCCCCTGGTTATCATTCACCATTTTCTGAGCATGTCTTTGTTTTTATGAATACCCATGTTTTTGATGAGGACACCAGTGGAACATGTCTATGTATGAAGCTACTTAGTTGAACTTGACATATTTCTCAAGGTGCTTTCATCCTGTCTAGAATGGTATGTTTCTTGTTTTAGAGTTATAACTATATGAATCTGCTCTTCAGTTTCTAGCCTTACTTTGTTAGAAAGTTACGGCACAAATTTCCTAAGTTCCTATGCACATTTCCTGGTCTGGCAGTTATGCTTGTTTGATGCCATATTGTTTTTATTTTAACTAAGCTTTGTTTGGGTTACAACTTCTTGTATTGCATGAAGATGTTGTTGCTTTTACTGTTATTATCTTAAATAAATTTCTCTTTCTAATACTTTGTTTTGTATCTGATGGTGCCTGCTGTAATTTATCTACTGATCACATGTTCAGTCATGCACTGATACAATTTCATGTGACTTAGTGCTTCAATTTTGGATTTTAGTTGACTCTGCCACCATTTTTCTAGCAAGTTATGGCATTCTTTAATCACATAATGTTGCACAGATCTGTTTAACACAACATTAAAGCCTTTTCAGATAACCTGCTAGGAAGGAAATTAGTTGCTTGATTTTATATGCTGAGGATTACTTTCTGGAATAGTTCTTTTGGGCTGCATTTTATTTCCTATCCGTATGAAATTTTCATTTCTGTTAATGTAATTATGCTTGTTATCTTGCATTTTCTTTCTTTTGGAAATAATGATTTAATGCCACATTCTGTCACTGTGTAGGTTGGACAGATAAGGGAGATATGGAACAAGGCTCATAATCCAGAACTGAAGCTCTTCTTGGAAGTAGAGCTTGGACCGGTAATAATTATTCCATAGATTTGCTGCAATTCTGCACATGTTTAGTCTTCAATCAAGTTTCTGAATTTCTGGCTTTTTTATGTCCTAAGATGTCATGCTAACAACAGATTTGTGTGCCTAACATATTTCCTGATGTGTATTATTATTCATAATCTAGGATCTCCGCCCTCTTCTTCCACCAGATAAGACCAAGGAGGATATATTGCTGTTTTTAAACTTTATGACCCTGAAAAAGAAGAGCTGCGGTATTTGTTGACTTCTGTTATTGCTCATGTTCTTTTGATCTTTTGTTGCACTTATGACTTTAATGTTATATCTTAATTTTTTTTCGCCTAAATGAACGTAGGTATGTGGGAAGGCTCTTTGTGAAGGCTTTGGGTAAGCCTTCTGAAATTCTGTCGAAATTGAATGAAATGGCTGGTTTTCCTCAAAGTGAACAGATTGAACTTTTTGAGGTTGGCTTTTAATTTTGTTTATCGAGTTGTTTCCCAGGAATCCTGTTTTGTGCCTAGGCTTTCCATCCTTGTTTTATGTCCAAGTTGCAGATTGTGGCTACTACAATTATTCTATTAAAATGTTCTGATCTTTTTTTTTTAACAATCCTTAGGAAATTAAGTTTGAACCAAAGGTGATGTGTGAACCCATTGATAAAAGGATCCCTTTTCGATCTAACCAGGTATCTAATGCATGGGTTTTATTATTATGTCTATGGCATATCTTGTTCTGTCATATTGGTTGTTGGCTTATCTTTCTTTTTGCAGCTTGAAGATGGGGACATCATTTGCTACCAAAAGTCTTCTAAGCCAGATAATGAAGACCAGTATCGCTATCCTGATGTCCCTACTTTTTTGGGATGTATTCAGAATCGACGAGTATATATCTGACTTTTAATGCTATTTGTAGCGCAGGCTTCCTTGCTTGCATCAGCAATCATTTCTCCATATGAGCTTTTCCCCTGGAATCTTTCTTTCTAATATTATTCATCTTTACAAATAGAAACACTTCAAGTAAGGTAGCACTTAGAAAGCATGTGCAGGTTTGAGATTCTGAGATTCTGCAGAGGGTGCAGTGTCCTTGGTAGAAGATTCCAGCTATTAAGACTATGACACTAATGCATTGGCAATAAAAATGAAGTTCAGACTTTTTCAAAAACTATATTACCCCACTCAAATATAAATATATTCTATAAGTTTCATATTGAACCTTGTGACAAATTTGTTGTCTTTCCTTATTAACCTATGATGTAGCATTTAATTAACAACTAAACCATATTTTCTTTTGTATCTAACCAAGTTTGAATTTTTATTTTATTTTTATTTTCATGTGACACCATTATCTATTAAATATTTATAGTTTGGATTCAATGTGTAAAGATACTAATTTGGGCATTTTTATTATATCATCTTATTAGTTTTGGTGATACTTCACGAGGAAAAGGGAACTTATATCTCATTCTATTGTCTCAATCCCATGCATTTGACATTAAAAATGCTGCAGCATTTTGAAATGTAGCTGCAAAGCTGTCCTTATAATTGACATGCAGATGATATGACAATAAAACAGTGGCTTCCACCAGTGAGGATACTTTCTCCCTTTAAAGCCCTTAAGCTAATCCAACATGCCTCATATCTGTTTGTGGCAGTCCATGCCATCTACATTGAACTGATATAGCTGTTACAAGGTTGGTATGGTTGCATGCAAGGTTCACAATCTTGATATTGGAGCTTGTTTTGGTGCCATCTTGGTATAGTGTTGGTATGCCTGGTATGGATTAGTTCGTCGTATTAATACTCAATAACCCCATACCTGGGTATGGTACAGTGCAGTGTGCCTGATATATACCGATATGGAGTGGTATGGCATAACAAGTCCGGCGTAAATTGTGAACAAGAACACATGGTCCATTGGCATCTACCATAGCATGCACTATGCAAGTCCATGGTACATCTCGGCTGGTCCTGTGGTTGATGCAAGAGATTCATGCTGGGGGCTCAGCAGCTTGTTTACGCCTTTGCCCCTTTCAAAAAGCAGCTTGTTAATGCTTTTATTATCTGCTAATTTGCATGCTGCCGTGAGACTGCTGTAGGCTACCTACTTACTGTAAAGTCAAATATTAATATGCATGGATGAGCGTGTGATATAGTTCATATGCCTTTATTTGTGCATTACATGATTCCCTTATGCATTCTGCTAAAAAGTCGCATTCAAAGCCCAGTTGCTTGTCCCAGGCATATGATAATAAATATGAAACAAATGCCCTTTGTCATGTCTTTTTTTCAACACTGTTAATATATCCCAAGCATGTTTCTGTTGCTTGTGTGATGGTAGACAACACTATTAAGATACTTTATTTTTTGGTGTTATGAAGGTTGAGCATAGGGTATCTACTGTTGGCAGTTTAGAAGGATTTTTTTTTTTTCTTTGGGGGGGGGGGGGGGGGGGTGTTGGAGTTGTGGAGGGGGGCACAAAATTGGCTCCTCTCAATTACAGCTTGAGGATTAAGATAGCTGGTCAGACTCGTTGCACGTTGAGTTGCTTGTGACAATGGAATGTAGAACTGGATATGAAAGAAGTCAGATGCTTTTTAATGAAAGCAATAGCAATTTACTAAAACTATTGGAAATAGCATGTAAAGATTTCTGATGTCAATTGCAATATGCAAAAATTGGCTTGTGTTTATTGGTTGGTTTCCTTATTATTTGAAATATCCTGATTTATAATCTTCTATTCATCATTTGATCTCATGCTTCTTTTCCAGTCATTTGAATTATGATGTCTTGGTAGTCAGTTGTTACAGGCACTATTTAAAATGCTCGTTTATCTTGACATCATGTTTCTGTTTTGGAATCTTCTCCACTCAGTCGTATTCTGTGCCTGTTGTAGTTCTCTTTGTCTGCTTTGACTCTTAAAGCTTTTACATGAGCTTTTGTATGATGTTTCACCATAGGTTGTGCATTTTCGGTTGCTGGAGAGGCCAGAGGAGGACGATTTTTGTTTGGAACTGTAAGTGTTCTGGAGACCTTGTTTTTCAGTAACTAATACTGTAGGTTGCCAATGTTAATAATTATGTGTCACATATATTATATATTTGATTCTAATTCTTTCATCCTTTTCTTTGAAGATCAAAGCTTTTCACCTACGATGACGTTGTTGAAAGAGTAGCTCATCAAATTGGTATAGATGATCCATCAAAAATTCGGCTTACTTCACACAACTGCAATTCTCAGCAGCCTAAACCACAGCACATTAAGTACCGTGGCGTAGAGCATCTTTCAGACATGCTGGTTCATTACCACCAGGTTTTTGATCTTTTGCTAATATTTTCAGACCTATAAATGACTCTTTTTTATGAAGCTGTGGGAAGAAATGATTTCTAATGGCTTTACTTGCAACAGACTTCTGACATATTGTATTATGAAGTGCTGGACATTCCATTGCCAGAATTGCAAGTCTAAAAACTTTAACAGTTGCATTTTATCTCATCACAAAGGAGGAGGTAGATCTGCTCGCCACGATTTCTTTTGCACTTGTCATCAGGCTTGTTTTGGCTTATTTGTTGGATCTACATTTGGCTGTTATCAGGCGACAGTTCATTGTATCCGACTCCCAGAAATAGCACTGTTGGTGATGTGATCAATGAGCTGAAAACCAAGGTGACTTTGCTGGCACAAGCTTATCATTATTCATTAGAATTACTTGTTGAACGTTTTGGTGGCAGTAGAAAAAAAAAAATTTTGAATTTGACATTTGCCTTGGTATTTTGGTTACTTGTTGAAAATTTTATTGCATGGCTAGATCTGATAAAATATTATATTTGCATGCTCTTATTTTTAGGTTGAACTTTCTCATCCTAATGCTGAACTCAGGTTGCTTGAAGTGTTTTACCACAGGATCTACAAGGTACTATCTTGGCTGTCTAACTTTAGACATATAGTGCAATTCCAATTTGAACTTGTATAACAAGCACACGTAGATGTTGTGTGAGGTCCATGTGCTTACCATTTTAGTTTTCCATAATGCTGTTAGGTGCTTGAGAAGAATATTTGAACCCAGCAGTCAGTTGATATTAATTAGTGGCACTGATAGAGGGTAATTATGCAATGCTCCTACCCGAAATGGTGTTCTATGAAGGAACATGTGCCTCTCAGCAGTCAACTCATTTTGCTAGTGGTGCTTGAGGGGATCCCTTGTATAAATGCATCTGATAGAGATTGTGCATGTATGCTGCATTTTGATGGTCTTTCATGGTTAAAGTCCGGTCTTGTTGGAGTTTGAAACAATTGGTTAAAAAACCTAGTCTTGCTGATTTACGTGTCTAGTTTATTGAGTTTGAACCTTAGAAACCTATATTTAGGCAGGACCTTTTGGAAATAACAATTTTTTCAAGCACTTATGGCTGAGTTAAATCCATTTAATGTGTTGCCATAATATGTTCCAAACTTTTGTTCATATTTGCCTGTATTTACAGATATTTTCACCTAGTGAGAAGATAGAGAACATAAATGATCAATACTGGACATTGCGTGCAGAGGAGGTAAGAAATTTTTCTTCTGTATTCACTGTAGAAATATGTATGTATGTATGTATGCATGTATGATTTGCTTTTGAGTGATAACCTAGCTTGTACGTAGGTTGGCTTGTGCTTAGGTTATTATCATGATTGCAGATTCCAGAAGAAGAGAAAAGCTTCGGTCCTCATGATCGCTTGATTCATGTTTATCACTTCACAAGAGATCCTACCCAGAATCAGATGGTAAATGCAGCCAGAAACTTATTGACATGTTTATACTTTTGCAGGCTTGGTTATTTGTGCTAAAATAATTAATGCTTCTTTAATGCAATGAAAGAATTTCATTAATATTCTTGTGAGCAATAAATATGTTTGGCACGTTTACTTTTTTTTGCAGTTTGGATAAATATTTTGTATAATAAAAAAAAAATCAACTGCATGCCTTGCTTTATCTTGCTAAAACTGAAAATGCGTCATTTTACACTGTTAGCTGTTACCCTTTTTTTTTTTTCTAGGGTACCTCTGTTTACCCAACTTTTTTTTGGGTTGTCTTTTTCCTTACTTTTTTGAGTTATCAGTTTTCTTTTTCTTTTTGGTATAAACAATTACTTTTGGAATGCTCACACTCCTGAACATTACTGTCATTATCTGAGAATCCTTTTTGCATTTAACTTTTTCTTGTTTTACAACAGGTTCAGAACTTTGGGGAACCCTTTCTCTTGATTATTCATGAAGGAGAGACTTTAGCTGATGTCAAAGTTCGCATACAGAAGAAACTGCATGTTCCAGATGAAGAATTCTCAAAGGTTATTTTATTTCTCATTCATTTGTAATTCTGTATTGCGATTTCTGTCTCAATCTGCTGTGTTTTCTATGTTCGAGGTGTATTCTCAATTTCATGACAGCTGAGTAGTTGATAAGTTGGAAATACTATTAACTTTTTCCTCTTTTTGTTTAGTAATTATAATTGAATGAACTAGTTCTTGCACTTCATGGCTGTTACAAGACAAACTTTCTGCTTATATTGATAGGTTTTCATCTAAGAAATTAAATTATTTGTATTTAAGAGATCATTTTGATTGGGTTGACACATTTTATTTTTCATTAGCGGGCCATATGTTGTAACTGGCCTGTGGCCATGTTTGAGTATGAATTCGTGGAATAGGACTTAACTCGATCAGGACTGACTGGACCTTATTTAACATTACTATCAGTTGACATCTGGATCCCATTTTGTGGTGAAGGCCGGTAATGTTAGATTTAGTCCAACTTTACTCTTATGAGCTTTTGGTTGATGATTGCTCAAATCTGATCCATTTGCTTGCAGTTGAGGTTGGATTTGGTTCCCTTCTAGTTGAGGTCCAAGTTTTATGCACTAAATTTGCAATTTTAAAATATATGAATAGGTTGTGGATATAATACATGGTGTGAAGAGAAATATTACATGCCCATCGTGAAATTCAGTTTGGTGGTTGAAAAACTGAAATTGTAAGTCATTGGAATGGATGAGTATAATACCTAGCTCTGTGGTGCGGCTCTACTTTCAAGGGTTAGGTCAAGGGTCGGTCAAAAAGAGCTACCTTCCTGCTTTGATCTGGAAGACTTAAAATGCTGGTCTACAGAAGTTTATATGTTTTGGAAATGTGTTGTTTATGCATCAAATTCTCCCAAATACTAACGGTACAATATAATGTACTGATTTTGGAGTGACACAGGCATATGCATATCCATATGGCGATCAGATTTTGTTTTATGTCGTGTGTTTTTTCCTTCAATATAAATGAATGAATTACTATGCCATGGGATCAAGTTCAATAAGCAAACACTGGAACTCATGTAGAATTTCTTGAAGAAACAAAGCATCTAAGATGATATTATGGATAATTTTATTTTTATTTGTAGCCTAATTTTACCTTGCACAGAGAAGCTTTTCTCGATATCTATCAATAATGATTCCAGCCTATGCTTACTGAAATCTTTGCTGACATGGTGACATGCACTGCTTGCTTCACCTGAATGTTGTATCTTGAATTCTCATATTGTAATTTGTTGTTTAATCAGTGGAAGTTTGCATCTTTGTCATTTGGACGTCCTGAATACCTACAAGATTCAGATATTGTGTCCAGTCAGTTTCAGGTATGTAATGCTGTTCATCCTGAGTTTTTTGCATTCCATCATGACTGCTACCGTTCATGATTCATTTCAGAGAAGAGATGTCTATGGAGCCTGGGAACAGTATCTTGGGTTGGAACACTCGGACACAACTCCAAAAAGGGCCTGTACAGCTAATCAGGTGGAGTGGTGGATGTTTTGTCCCATTTCCTGATGTATCTCTGTCTGTGTATTCCTAAATGGCTGCACAGACTTACTTTTGTTCTCTGATATAATTGTGACTTCTATCATTGTGCAGAATCGCCACACATTTGAGAAGCCCGTAAAAATCTACAACTAGAGAGTAGCCTAAGCTCCACCATGGCATTCTGGAGTCAGATGCCGTAGCCTACCTGCCTGGTGGAAACTGAGATGATGAGAATCAGAGTTAACCCAAAAGAATCAGCTGTGATGTGAGGTTGCAAGGATTTCACAGCCTATTATGTTGCTATGGGTGTAATTCATTACACCGCCTGCTATGGCAGTGCTCGCCGAACTCATAATCTTGCCTCCTTTTTTTTAAGTTTTTTTTTTTTTTTTTTTTTTCCAATAACATCATAGTCCCCATTTGTTCTTGTCAAGGCCTGCCAGGATAGAGGTCACTTCCATTCTAGTCTTGATTAGCAACATTTTGGATCAGGGGACGTATACAGTGTATAGGTGGTGTTTCTGATTTTATATGTTTCTCGAGTTAATTCTTGCCTTGATATATTACCTTCTTTTTCTAGAGTTTTATTTTATATTTTAGGGAAAAAGGGGAATGTATAATTGGGGTGATTGGTTTCACTGGTTTCAAAGTCTATTCATAGTGTACTCAGAATCTTGTAAAATCAACTTTGCTTTGTCATCTCAGTCTGTTAGCTATGGTGGTGACATGTTATTTGTATTTTTTTTGAATTAATTTGTTAACCAATTCTTTTGAAATTATAGGAATGAAGTTTGTTGTCATGAAATTGTGGTGACGATTGAACTTATCAAACACCGGTGCATACTGACTGACACGAGGACGAATTTTAAGTAGATACCCTGGTACTTGTAATATTTCAAATGCAGGACCTTCCTGGCTTGACCATGTGGATTGACGACTGGCAGCAGGCATGCTGGTTTTGATCAGAGTATCAGGTTATTTGCTCAATTCTAAGCGTGAGTCTTGATTTGCATCTTTTGGTTTGTGCATTAAATAAATAAACAAAGAAAAGGTGGGTGAAATAAGCCCAGGCATTCAGATCCATGAGCTCCATGTGTTGCATGGAGAGAGATTATGATGATGCAAACGATATTTCAGTTTGCTCGTCCACGTACTACGGAATCTTTTCCCTCCTTAAGGCCTGTGGAAGTGGGTTATTGGAGTGTAGACATGAATAGATGATGCCGACCTGATACTGTGGCAATAAGTTTAGCTAGTGAGAACTTGATTTGTAGGTATTCATTGACATCCTCAGGGCTTTTAGCGGTACCTTAAGCCATAACATATTCTAGATAGAGGGGATGTTCTCTGTTACTTCGAAGTCCCTCGCAGGACCATACAATTTGCTCGCATGGAAAAATTCAAATCTTCACATCAAGCTCGATCCCTAGGGGAGCGATGTCCTATTGCTTTTCTCTCTCTCTCTCTCTCTCTCTCTCTCTTCTATCTTTTCTTTGTCTCAGGCTCAGGTCTAAAATTTTGCCAAATCTAGGTACAATCTTTGCCGTAGGCCTTAGCCTAAAATTCAATCAGGTCGGTTACCAGCTGAGCTACAAAGTTTAACTTTTAGTTTTTAAGACCAATTGGAAAATAAATAATAACTTCAGCTCTGTTCGATTTTTAGTATTTAAGAATATATTTGATTGATGCTTTCAAAATAATTTTTAAATTTAAAAGATCACGGAAAGAAGTAAGAAGGCGAATTTGTTAAATTTCTGAGATGAATACAAAAAAAACGTTGCTATGATATTTTTCATATTTATTAAGATTTTAAAATTGTTTCAAAAAAAGTATATTTGAAAATGATCTAGTCAAACATATTTTTCATGCTATGAGTTCATTTTATTATTTTAGAAACAAAAAAATCTAACCTAATTTAGCTGGCAAACGAACCGTTCAATTCCTTAAGAGACTCCTTGGGAAATGAAAGTGCCGGCTCATCTTTTCATTTAGTTAAATTTCTTTGACATCAAATCATGCTATTTTCTCTTATACTAAGCTATCTTGTTAATAACTACGCATAACTACTGATCCGATTTTCAAGCCCACAAAAAAAAAAGGCACAGTTGCCAAGAAATCTGATATAAAGTTAAAAAACCTACCATCATTTTAAGGTTTGAGCCTTTGAAGATTGTGTTCACGCCATGTTCGAGCGTCATTAAGAGCCATTGTTTTGAGAGGTTGAGCTCAGGTCAGTGGCTAGTCAAAACTGACTTGACGGGTATAGGTTTTGATGGAGCCATTTGATCCCATAAAAAATAAAATTTTTGGATGGCCCATCTTGATAATGGCGTTGGTCTCAACGTAGGCCGCGTCCCACCTCGATCTTAGCGTCGATCCTGGCCCACTTCGACCTCAACGTCCGTGACGGCCCACCTCGGCAATCGGTCTCGCCCTGCCACCTTGGCTCCAAGACTGACGGCTCTAAAGGCCGACACCTCCAAGGCGGACGGCCCCCAAGGCCGATGGCTCCATGGCCAACACCTCCAAGACCGACGGCTCCAAAGGCCGACACCTCCAAGGCCGACGGCTCCAAGACCGACGGCTCCAAAGGCCGACACCTCCAAGGCCGATGGCTCCATGACCGTCGGCTCCAAGACTGACGGCCACAAAGGCCGACACCTCCAAGGCCGACGGCTCTGACCGATGGCTCCAAGACCGACAGCCCCAAAGGCCGATACCTCCAAGGCCGACGGCTCCATGACCGACGGCTTCAAGACCGACGGTCCCAAAGGCCGACACCTCCAAGGCCGACGGCCCCAAAGGCCGACACCTTCAAGACCGACGGCCCCAAAGGCCGACACCTCCAAGGCCGGCACCTCCAAGGCCGGCATCTCCAAGCTAGGCAGCCCCGGTACCTCCCAGTCGGCCCCGGCATCTTCCTAACCGGCCCCCTACGTCCCCAAGCTAGGCGGCCCCGGCACCTCCCAGTTGGCCCAGCATCTTCCTGGCCGGCCCCTACTTCTCCAAGCGAGTCGGCCCCAACACTTCCTTGTTGGCCCTTCTCGGCCCCGGCGTCTCCAGTTCTGCCGAGTCGGCCAAGGCCATCCCCGGTCGGCCCGACTCGGCCCCGGCATCTCCAGTTCCGCCGAGTCGGCCAAGGCCATCCCCGGCCGGCCCGACTCGGCCCCAGCGTCTCCAGTTCCGCGAGTCGGCCAAGGCCATCCCTGGCCGGCCCGACTCGGCCCCGGCACCTCCCAGTCGGCCCGGCATCTTCCTAGCCGGCCCCCTACTACTCCAAGCGAGTCGGCCCCGACACTTCCTTGTCGGCCTTTCTCTGCCCCGGCATCTCCAGTTCCGCCGAGTCAGCCAAGGCCATCCCCGGCCGGCCCGACTCGGCCCCGGTGTCTCCAGTTCCGCCGAGTCGGCCAAGGCCATCCCTGGCCGGCCCGACTCGGCCCCGGCATCTCCAGTTCCACCGAGTCAGC
The DNA here is from genome assembly GCA_900491605.1 of Calamus simplicifolius. Lineage (NCBI taxonomy): Eukaryota > Viridiplantae > Streptophyta > Magnoliopsida > Arecales > Arecaceae > Calamus > Calamus simplicifolius. The sequence goes on along the minus strand of UESW01001444.1, from coordinate 164,636 downwards.
CAAGGCCATCCCCGGCCGGCCCGACTCGGCCCCGGCGTCTCCAGTTCCGCCGAGTCGGCCAAGGCCATCCTGGCCCTCCCGACTCAGCCCCGGCATCTTCAGTTCCGCCAAGTCGGCCAAGGCCATCCGTGGCCGCCCGACTCGGCCCCGGCGTCTCCAGTTCCGCCGAGTCGGTCAAGGCCACCCCTGGCCGGCCCGACTTCCCCGACGCCTCCAAGTCCGTCGATTCGGCCCCACCCCGGCACTATCTTACCAGCGGGATTGGCCCCCAGCCATCTTGGGTCGACCCGCTCAGCCCTGATAAGTCGAGATTTCCCAGTTCCCGCCAGATCAGC
>UESW01001444.1:23647-162346 GCA_900491605.1 Calamus simplicifolius | reverse complement strand
GGTTCAAGTCCCTAACAGTCCGTACCCGCTCGAGTCAATTCTCGAGCCAGCACATAAACACTCGAGGCAATTTTATTTTAGCCCCCGCGGCTCTATTTCTGCTTCGGCAATTTTGCCACGCCCTCAGCTAGCCAAAGAGGCATGAAGACGTTCATACAAGGCAGCGCAAGAGGAAAGGGGTTTCCCCACCTAGAAGGAATCATGGTTGAAGTTAACATGAAAGAGCAGAGGCCAAGGTAAAAGTTCTACACTCCTTTCGCTTAGCTGATGCGGGGTGCGCAAGCTCAAGGAGTGTGGGGGGCATTTGATGGGGCCAGTTGATCCCATGAAAAATAAAATTTTGGACGGCCCACCTTGACAACGGCATCGGTCTCAACGTTGGCCGCGTCCCACCTCGATCTTGGTGTCGGCCGCGGCTCACTTCGACCTCAACGTCCGCGACAGCCCACCTCGGCAATCGGCCTCACCCTGCTCGGTCACCTTGGCTCCAAGACCGATGGCTCCAAAGGCCGGCACCTCCAAGACCGACGGCCCCAAACGCTGACACCTCCAAGGCCGACGGCTCCATGGCCGATACCTCCAAGACCGACGGCCCCAAAGGCCAACACCTCTAAGGCCGACGGCTGCATGACCGACGGCTCCAAGACCGACGGCCCTAAAGGCCGACACCTCCAAGGCCGACGGCTCCATGACCGACGGCTCCAAGACCGACGGCCCCAAAGGCCGATACCTCCAAGGCCGATGGCCCCAAAGGCCGACACCTCCAAGGCCGACGGCTCCATGACCGACGGCTCCAAGACCGATGGCCCCAAAGGCCGATACCTCCAAGACCGACGGCCCCAAAGGCCGACACCTCCAAGGCCGACGGCTCCATGACCGACGGCTCCAAGACCGACGGCCCCAAAGGCCGACACCTCCAAGGCCGGCACCTCCAAGCCGGCATCTCCAAGCTAGGCGGCCCCGGCATCTCCCAGTCGGCCTTGGCATCTTCCTAGCCGGCCCCTACGTCCCCAAGCTAGGCGGTCCCGGCACCTCCCAGTCGGCCCAGCATCTTCCTGGCCGGCCCCCTACTTCTCCAAGCGAGTCGGCCCCGACACTTCCTTGTTGGCCCTTCTCGGCCCCGGCGTCTCCAGTTCCACCGAGTCGGCCAAGGCCATCCCCGGCCGGCCCGACTCGGCCCCGGCGTCTCCAGTTCTGCCGAGTCGGCCAAGGCCATCCCTAGCCGGTCCTACTCGGCCCCGGCACCTCACAGTCGGCCCAGCATTTTCCTGGCCGGCCCCCTACTTCTCCAAGCGAGTCGGCCCCGACACTTCCTTGTCGGCCCTTCTCGGCCCCGGCGTCTCCAGCTCCGCCGAGTCGGCTAAGGCCATCCCCGGCCGGCCCGACTCGACCTGGCATCTCCAATTCCGCCGAGTCGCCAAGGCCATCCCTAGCCGGCCCGACTCGGCCCCGGCATCTCCAGTTCCACCGAGTCGGCCAAGGCCATCCCCGGTCGGCCTGACTCAACCCCGGCATCTCCAGTTCCGCCGAGTCGGCCAAGGCCATCCGCGGCCGGCCCGACTTGGCCCCGGTGTCTCCAGTTCCACCAAGGCGGCCAAGGCCACCCCTGGTCGACCCGACTCGGCCTCGACGCCTCCAAGTCCGTCGATTCGGCCCCGCCCCGGCACTATCTTGCCAGCGGGATTAACCCCAGCCATCTCGGGTCAACCCGGCTCGGCCCTAATAAGTCGGGATTTTCCAGTTCCCACTAGATCAGCCCTAGTATGGCCCTATCAGTTCAGGGCGCCACCTCTCTGACGTACGCCGCCTGACAGCGCCAGATCCAACAACCCACTGGCCATGCTGGTGATGGGATAGGACCCACCTACCCAACAACTGATGGGACGTAGCCCACCAACCAGCCCGGATTCACGTAAGGGCTCAGCAGACGTTCTGACTTCATGAAAACCCACATGATCGTACTAGCATCAACCCCTATTAAAAGGGTAAATCACTTCGAGAACCAGGTAACGCAAGTTTACACACTTGATACCCTAATACTCAGAGAAAAATTCTGGTCCTTCTGAGATCTCTCCCTTTTCCAAGAGCTCTCTCGAGCTCCTTCTCGGCTGTGACCTCAGTTGCTAACTTAGGCGTCGAAGGGTTCCACCGGAGAACCCTCTCTGGTCCTAAAACTTTTCTGCAGGTAACCTGGTGAAGAAGAGCCTCCGTTTTGACGTTCAAAAAGGTGATTGAGCGTCATCAGGTTTAGCCCATAATCTAACTCAAAATCAGACTTGACGGGCCATTGGCTAGTCAAGCCTATTTTCAACCCTACCACCAATAATGATTAAGGCTTCAAATGGGTCGATGCAACTTATGACCCAAGCTAATTACATTTAACTTTATTCATATTTAAAAACTTGTTGATTGGATTAGATTTAAAAATTAAATTCAATCTAAATTTAGATTGGATGTGAGTCTTATTTTTTTGTCTTTATTTCTTATTTGAACCCAATTCAACCCAATTTATGCATATTAATTATGCAAATTTTATTTTCTTCCATTTCATTTATCTTTATCAATTCATTAAATAAACTTTCATTTAAACTAATTCTTCCTTTAAATTTAACAATTAGATGTCCTCTCATCTTTTTTTCACTTAATTATATCAAAATATTTCTATTTATTATTTATTTTATGGATTTTTATTTATGAAAATTAGTTTATGTTATTTTTAATTTTTTTAAATTTTTTAATAGATCTATATTTTTTGTTAATACTAGAGTTTACTATAAAATAATGGTTAGATATTTGAGTCAAATGCAAATATTACTCGATCAAATCTCATCCCAATTCTCAACGTTTTGGGTTATACCTGGATTATATTTTACCCTAATTAGAGCCAAATAACCTGCTGAATCTAATTTGTTCAATAGACCTGATCTAACTCAAGTTGATGAATAAATAGATTGGGTCTAAAATTAGAACTATGATCCGTATATGAAATTGGATTGGATCGAAAATATGCATGACACAACTAAATCCAAGCCTTATTAATGATTTCTTTTCAACTTATTAGGGCTTCCATATGATTCCTCTCTCTATTGCAGCTAATTTTTCAAGATGGCTACAATTTGATTTTTATTTTTAATAAATTTTTAAATAATAATTTCTAAATAAGTTAGTTTCCAAACTATTTACCAATATAGGATAGCTTTGGCCACGTCTATATGAACGTGGGAGGCACTGGGTGAGGAGGTGTGACTAAATGACAATTTCTCAATGATAAAATTATTAATATATTTAATAATTTTAATTAAATTTTGATTTTTTAAAATATATATGTATGCATGCATGTATGTATGTATATATGTGTGTGTAAAGTTAGTTAGATTGATGATTCTATGAAATTGCCGGCTAACTAATGATTTCATGCTATTTTTCAAAAAAAACAAAGAGTTTGAGATCAAGTTAAAAATATGAAATTACGAAATTATTGCTTTGAGTGACAATGTTAATAAAATTGTCATTTTAAGTGATTACCTCTCTTTTCATCTCTTCTTGATAAATTTATTGAAAAGAGAGGAGTAGATAATGAGTCGATAAGTTTTCTCTGTTACAAATCGGTGTTTACTAATAGCGGAAATAAACAAATCCATAATGTACGGAAAATATTTGTCCAAAGCACGCATTTGGTACCAAAATAAAGTATATGCTACATAACCCCACAATTGACCTTAATTAATTTTCTCCACATCATATATCAGAGGTACAGTGCCTCTATTTGCTAGTTTAATTGAGCTCTGCAGCATATCAGACATTTAAATTATTAAATTAATCGCTTTTTATTAGATGATCGGTAGTTTAAGTGTCGTGATGAGTTTTTTATAATAAATAAGCTTTTAGGTAATGATGGGACAATGTTGACTGAATTTCTAGGAGGGTGCTTTGACCATATAAAAGATTAATCCATGTCCCATCATATAAAAATATTCACTTCCGTTATCAAGCAATCTGATCTTGTTTTCGCAAAATAGCTTGTTATCTGCTCTTTGTGCACAAGATTTTAAATATCCGACCTAACTCAACTCGGCTCATATTAGTTAAATAATTAGTTAAATAAAAATAGTTTATTATTTGCTCATCTAAATATTTTTTTAATTACATAAAATTAGTTAAATAAATTTACTTTCTTCATTCTATTTTATTCATGACTGAATTAATATTTAAATTATAAATAATTATATTTTTAATTATTTTTATTTATATTAGTTTAGATTCATTTTTATTTTTATTCTTACCATGAATTGTTAAAAGATCACTTTTTCTAACCGAAGCATTTAAAGATCTTCATTATATGTTCAAATTATCGTAATCAATTTTCTCTCATTTTATCTTCAATTAAGGCTACTTCTATCATTAAATATCCATTCTTCCTAATAAAGTTGGATGATTATTTTTTTTGAAAAAAAGGATAAAAGGAATGAAACATATATATTGGATCCGGAATATTCATATGGGGAATTGGCCACAGAATGAGGAGCCTGCTAGAGTCTTGCATTCAATTCCCTTCTTGAAATCTTCTAACAAGTTATATGTGATGGTTCTTTTTGAAGGGTTCTGGTGCGCCAGGAACCGTTTTTTTAATTTAAAACTGTGAGTGAGAGATTCAGCAAGCATAATTGATGGCTACAAATTTCTATAGGGATTATTTTCTCATCTAATAGGTCCAGGAAAGTCCCTTGTGTAAGACTGTGAAGCAAATCAATCTTAAGAAGAAATAATTATAAAGTTTAGATCGATATCATCTCATCAATTTAAGTCTAATTGATTCACCAATCCTGAGATTAGCTTTTCTTCCTCTTTTGTAGATAAATACATACTTCATTATTCTTAAAGCGAAAAATAGAGCAGAGGACTCGGTCAAGAACATGGAAGCAAGATTTCAAAATGACAGGCAAAGTAGAACTTCTGATAGGGATGATAGCATGTCCATTCTAGCAGGGGTTCCAAATGCTGAACTGGCTTGGGTTGAAGATCTCAAATTGCTTAGAGAGGACAGTGCCATGGAATGCTGTATGGTAATCACAATTAAATATCTAAAAAGCTTTATAAAAACATATTAAAACATATTCTTATGGAGCCTATAGTTGGTTGAAAAGTAGAGAGGACCATGCTCAGAGAACTAATGTCCTCTACTTTATTGGAGCCATATAACATGAGATAGATCAATATTGATGCAATACTTTGACTGCTGTCAAGGTTACACATGAAAGAACAGTGAAACAGATAAAAGAATAACAACAGGAATTAGGAAATTTAGATGCAGATGAGGGCTTTTGCTAGGATCTGCCACCCAAATAAACTTTGACTTGCAGAAAATAGTAGAGTTTGCTAGTCTCATGGGTTAGAACCTCAAGTAATAGAGGGTCAGCAACACAAGGTCAGCTCCGAGAAGATGCTGACATGGACATGCAAACAAAATATGAACTATATGCCTGCAAATAATTTCAAGAAAAGAAAGTACATTATTAGCACCAAGCGAGGATACAGTGTTCACTATATTTTTCTTTGCCACCCAAAGATCCTCTGTTGCTGGGCTTTTTCTCATTGCAAGGGCACAGTTAGTCTTGACTTCAGTAGAATCAAAGAAGTCCAAGAGCCATCAGTCCACTCCTATTTCGATCTTATCTCCAACAAATAAAAATTATAGCCTTCCTAGTTCCTACTATCCTAAATGCTTTTATAATTAAATAATCACAGAAATTCGTATATCATGTCACATGCATTGCACGTGCAAGACACTGGTGTGAAACAAGATGGAAGTTTGGGGAGGAAAAAAAGGAACAAAGATCTAAACTATGAAATGATCGAGGAAAGGGAGGAGAAAACAAATTATAAAACTTTTGAAGTTGCAAAATAAAATTTGGACATGTCTGTTGAGAAAATTTGAAAAAGGAAAGTTTAGATAAGAAGAGAGGGATAATAAGAGAGGGATAATGATTAAGATAAGAACCGAGAGAGATAAAGATAAGAATCAGGCACGGAACGCTTTCCTTAAGCATTATTTGCACCCTCTCGAATGCTCTATGGGTGAATAGCAAATACGCCGCAGGATACGACAAGCCTTTTATCGAGTTTGCACCAAAGCACTAATGAAAACTTGATTGTAGACAATAATGATTTTTTTTTAATTTGATTTGTATGTGGATTTATAGAAATTGAGCGCCGCGGCGCTGGAGCCTGTGAAGCGTTGATTCCCGAAAAGCCGCATCGCTTCGTAACATATATATTCGTTGCAGAGATTTGAAAATGGATAAAATTTCTTTTTTTAAAACGAAGCATCACGTCGCTTCGGTTTCTGAAGCAAGAATTGCCGCGGGAGAGTCTGCGACTATTCCCTAAACATATCCACAAATACATACTTATTTTATGTAAACAAAATCTCAATAATCCTTCACTTGTTTAAAACAAACTAAGTTCACATATAAAATTAAGGACAAGGATCATTAATACAGCTAGGTATCTTTCAATTTAAACCTAACCTTAGTGAAAATACCATAAAGTTTTAATAAAATTCCAGACGCTTTGAATCAGTTATTCCTTGTATCAAAACCGGTGATACTTCACACACACCTTAATGTTTCTTGTCTACACCACACACTTAGCATGATTTATGGCCATGTGCTTATCCTATTTTATGAATCTTTTCATGAGAAAACTCCAACTCTCACTTGTGACGGCACCATCTCAAGGTTTACATAGGTGAAGTTCTTTCAGTATCTCTGTTACAATAGATACTTATCCACATGACTGAACTTCATTAAGAGTTTAAAAAGCTCAACCCTCCATCTTGTAACAGTCAGCACTATACACTAAGTGCAGCTACAATCCACTTATCAATGACTTGTTGTTACCCATTGAACCTAAGACTAGTCATTTCCTAGTATTAGGTTGGGTTGCCATCATTGGTGGACTTTTACTCAAGGAGTTTTAGACCCATCCCTCTGGAAGTTGTCTTCACTAAATCTCTTGTAAGAGGTTTAGTAAGTGGATCAGCTAGATTATAGCTTGATCGCACAAAAGTGAGAAAAATTATTCCATCCTTGATTAATTTCCTCACATACTCATGTCTTAGACTAATGTGTCTAGACTTCCCATTGTACACTTCGTTGTACGCTCTGGCTAAAGTGGCTTGGCTATCACAATGTATTGATACGGTTAAAATATTCTTATAAGCCAATGGGATTTCCAATAGAAGATCCCTTAACCACTGGCCTCATGTTCTGCTGAAGCTAGAGCCACAAACTCTGACTCCATTGTTGAGTGTGTAATGCAAGTTTGTTTCGTGGATTTCCAATATAGTGCACCACCCGCTAGTGTAAACACCCAACCAGTGGTAGATTTATTATCTCCCACCCTTGATATCCAACTTGCATCGGTATATCCTTCCAATACAGCAGGAAATTTAGAGTATTGTAGACCTAGTCTTTTGGTTTTCAAAAGATAACCAAAGACTCTACCAATAGCCTTCCAATGCTCTACACTCGGGTTGCTAGTAAACCTACTCAGCTTACTAACTGTAAATGCTATATCGGGTCTAGTGCATTGCATCAAATACATTAGACAACCAATAGCACTTGCATACTCAAGTTGAGCCACAGCTTGTCCACTATTCTTTTCAAGCTTTAGACTTGGATCGAACGGGGTGTTTACTTCTTTGAACTTCAAATGTTTGAACTTGTGTAACACTTTCTCAACATAATGTGATTGACTAAGTTCAAAACCCCCACTATTTTATTTCACTTTGATGCCCAAAATAGTATCAACTTGTCCAAGATCTTTCATCTTGAAAGTAGATGATAGAAACCTCTTCGTTTCTTGTATGCCTTTCATTTCATTGCTAATAATCAACATATCATCAACATAAAGGCGTACATATACCACAAAGTCACCATGCACTTTAGTATATAAACACTTGTCAGAAACGTTGTGAACAAATCCATTTGAGAGTATGACAGAGTTAAAACTTCTCATGCCATTGTTTGGGCGCTTGTTTCAATCCGTACAAGGATTTAACAAGCTTGCACACTTTATGTTCATTACCCGGTAGGATAAAACCCTCTGATTGTTCCATGTAGACCTCCTCATCGAGATCACCATTTAGGAATGTCATTTTGACATCCATTTGATGAATATAAAGGTTGTGCAATGAAGCCAATGCAAACAATACTCTAATTGTTGTTATTCTAGCTATGTGCATATGTATCAAAATAGTCGATTCCTTCTTTTTGCCGAAAAACTTTAGCTACTAGTCTAGCTTTGTAGGTGTTTAAAGTACCATCATTATGATACTTCTTCTTAAATACCCATTTACAATCAATAGGCTTAGACCCTTTGGATAAATTTACAAGCTCCCAAGTGTGGTTAGCTGTAATGGAATCCATTTCATCTTGAATAGCTTCCTTTCAAAAGGCTGAATCCCTTGAAGCCATAGCTTCCTTAAAGGTTTTAGGATCATCTTTCACTTGAAGAAAAATAGGTACCCTACGGATAAAATTCTATCTACTTCCTTCAACTAAATAAAGGGAAATAAGTTGAGAGTCTATTTCATCGGGTCCTAAATCCTTAGCCTTTCGAATTCTCTTACTTTTTGAAGCTCCGGTTGTTCTTCAACAACCTTTGAAGATCTCTCCTCATGAGAATTATTACTCTTTAAATTTGTAGGAGCTTGAGAATTATTACTTTTTAAATTCTCAAGAAACTCCACATCTCTAGATTCCACTATCACGTTAGACTCTAGATCCAAGAGTCTATAAGCTTTGCTATTTATGGCATAACCAACAAATACACTTTTTATCCCTCTAGGACCCAATTTGGTTCTTTTGGGGTCTAGGTTCTTGTAGTAGGCAAGACACCCCCACACTTTGAAATACCCAATATTGGGCTTTCTTCCTTTCCATATCTCATATGGAGAGGTCTGAGTTTTCTTTAAAGGAATTCTATTTAAAATATGACAAGCAGCAAATAAAGCTTCACCACATAAATTAAATGATAATTCGGAATGCATTAACATAGCATTGATCATCTCTTGTAATGTTCTACTCTTACGTTCAACCAAACCATTTTGTTATGGTGTACGTGGTGTGGAACTTTGGTGTATAATGTCATTTTCTTCACAAAATGCATTAAAATTATCAAGAAAATATTTCTACCCCTATCACTTCTAAGGATTTTAATATTTCTACCTAACTAATTTTCTACCTCCGCTTTATATATTCTAAAAGCATGGAAGCATCATCTTTATGCTTTAATAAATAAACATATGTGAATCTAGAGCAATCATCAATAAAGGTAATGAAATACCTATTCTCACCTCTAGTTAACATGCCATTAAATTCATATATCAGAATGCACAAGTTCTAATAAGTTGGAATTTCTCTCAACGCTATGAAATAGTTTCTTAGTCATCTTTGATTTAATGCATATTTCACATTTATTGAACTCATCAATTTTGCAAGAAATCAAACCACATTTAACAAGCCTTTTCATGGTACTAATTCAAATATGTGCTAGTTTACCATGCCATAATGTAATTAAGTCAAGCATATAAGCGGAAGCAACATCTTTATTAATATAATTGTCAATGATACATAATCTGACCATTCCATCACTAGAATAGCCCTTGCCAACAAATATACCATTACGGGTCAAGATAAGTTTGCCTAACTCAAAAATAGATTTTATTCCTGGTTTGCCCAAAAGATCCCCACTAACAAGGTTCCTATTCATATCCGGCACATGCAACACATTTGACAAAGTAATTTTCTTGCCAGAAGTGAATTTGAGTTCTACGTTTCCTTTGCCATACACCTTGGACAGGCTTTCATCGCCCATTTGTATCTCTTGTCCATCGGTGACATCCACATAAGTCTTGAACATAGACTTATCATAGGAAACGTGGACGGTGGCGCAAGTATCGTACCACCATATGGGGACCTTGCCATGGACCGCAACGTTGGTGGCATTTGCTTCCTTAATTTGGCCTGCAGTCACGAGCAAAATGCTCGGGTTTGCCACACACATAACAGCTTTCCTTGGTCTTCTTTTTCTTGAACTTCTCTTGATTCTTTTTGGGACCAAGATAGTTTGCTTTGCCATCCTTTTTGTCCTTCTTAGGCTTGCTCACAGCATTGGCCTTTGAAAACCCCGCTTCAATGTTGACATTCTCCAACTTCTCCCTCATCCTCGATTCCTCCTCGATTCGAAGGTGTTTCTGAATTTGCTCTAAGAAAAAATCCTCGGTGTTGTGGAGAAATTTTTTTCTATAGCCCTTCCAAGATGGCGGTAATTTTGTGATTATCGCACCAACTTGAAAAGACTCGGGAACATCGATTTTCACTGCTTTGAGTTTGTTGATAATCACTTACAATTCATGCACTTATGCAAGAATTGACTTATCATCACACATCTTGAAATCAAAATATTTAGAAATGAGAAATTTTTTTGTACCTTCCTCCTCGGCCTTGTACTTGTATTCCAATGCGTTCCATATCCCTTTTGCCAATTGTGTGTTAGTGTATAGATCATACAATCGATCGGATAGAGCGTTGAGGATGTGCCCATGGCATATGAATTCATCCTCCCTTCGCTTCTTGCGCTCTGCCTTGACTTCGTCAGAGTCATTTTCAGTTGGCTCCGGTATAGGCACCAAGTCCGGATCGAGGATGTAGAAGATCTTTAATGCAGTGAGAAGAAACTTTAACTTATCTTGCCAACAGGTGAAATTAGTGCCATCAAATCGATCGAATCTAACAAGATCTTGGTTCATCAACGTGGCGACAGAAGTCTCGGTCTCCGTTGATCTAATGCTTAAGAATGTTGAAAAATTTGAAAAAGAAAAGTCTAGATAAGAAGAGATAGGGATAATGATTAAGATAAGAACCGAGAGATGAAGATAAGGATAGGCTTGAATCACGCATGGAACGCTTTCCTTAAGTGTTATTTGCACCCTCTCGAATGCTTTATGGGTGACACCGCAGGATACGACAAGTCTTTTATCGAGTTTGCATCAAAGCACTAATGAAAACTCGATTGTAGACAAGAACTTTTTTTTTTCAGATTTGATTTATATATGGATTTATAGAAATTGAGCGCCGCGGCGCTGGAGCCTGTGAAGCATTGATTTCCGAAGAACTGCATCGCTTCGTAACATATATCCGTTGCATAGATTTGAAAACGGATAAAATTTCTTTTTTGAAACGAAGCATCATGTCGCTTCGGCTTCTGAAGCGAGAATTGCCGCGGGAGAGTCTGCGACTATTCTCTAAACATATCCACAAACACCTACTTATTTTATTTAAACAAAATCTCAATAATGTCTACATACCTCACGGACCAGCCTTTTTTTGTTGCACAATCCACAATAACAAAAAGATATAAGGAGGAGGACTTGCCAACAAATGTCAGCGATATGAGATACTTCACATGATATACAAAGAAAATAGCTTTCTAAAAGAAATAATGAGAAAAACTAGTGGAACAGTTGGTTCCTGTTAGATTTGTAGTACTCCACGGAAACAAGTCAATGAAGAACAGAAGACAAGGCTTCTCGTATTGTAGCCATCAAGAACAAGGGAAAATTAGCTGCTGCTGTAAATCTGTGCTTTTGCAATTCTTTGATGATTCCCCTTTGAAGTCACTCATGATGCTCTGTTGGTTCCGAATAATGAAATGGAAAGAGTTGCTAAGGCATCAAAGTCAAACAAATGGTTCTCTAAGACTTTCTGTAATAAAAAATTTATGAATCACTAAAGAACTTGATATGAAGGTTTCATCTCATATTGATGTTCATGTTCACTACATTTCAGATCCATGGAAGGGCATTTCTCCCAGTATAAAAGGCTTCCTTGATAGAAAAGTGTGCTCTTTTGCAAAGAGTTCATTGCAAGATTTCCATTGAATCAGTTAAAGTGCTTTTCATCTGCACAACAGATTTCACAGAAAGGCCTACGGGAGTGCTTGATCATATAAATTATGCTGACCCTGTCATCTAATGAGGAGGCAATTTGTTTTTCCCTTGAAGCCCTTTGAAAGTAAGCTGTTATAACGTGCGGGAGATGTAATAAGTTGAGTTAATTAGCATGAAAGGTGACAACTAGCACATTGTTTAAAGACTACTAAGATCACTGAACCGTGCTAAACCCTGCTGTCTTTCTCAGCTATTCTCTTCCATCAGCTCTCTGATTCTTCCAGCATCTCCCCACAGGCCAAGTTTGGAATACATGTTAGACAATGTCACATAGCAGCTAGTGTTACTTGGATCCAACTGAATTAGTTGTTCAGCTGCAAACTCAGCAACCTTGATGTCGCTGCACGTACACCAGCTCAACAAAGCACCCCAGAGTGTCATATCAGGTTCCATAGGCATTGTTTTCACAAACTCCAGAGCTTCTTCTACTCTCCCTTGGCGGCCTAGCAAATCTATGATACAAGTATAATGTGCCAAAGTAGAACTAATCCCAAACTTCTCTTCCATAGAGTGAAACAACTTCCAACCTTCATCCACCAGGCCACAGTGACTACAGGCAGAAAGAACAGAGACAAAAGTGACCTCATTAGGCATAATTCCCTGCCCTAACATATTATAGAAAGTTTGGATTGCCTCTTCTCCACACCCATTCATCCCATACCCATTTATCATGGAACTCCAACACACAAGGTCTCTCCTTTGAAGTTTGTCAAATAAGGTCTCTGCTTCCCTAAGCTTCCCAACCTTGCAGTAGAAATCAATCAATGCTGATGCTACAAACATATTGGAAACACAGCCCAGTGTTGTAACATGTGCATGTATGCTTTTTCCTAGCTTTAATGCTTCCACCAAGAACAAGCTTGCAACAAACTTAGTAATGTAATCTCATTAGCTTCCTCCTTTGCTAATTGCATCCGTTTGAACATCTTCAATGCAAGATGCGGAAGTCTGTGTGAGAATAGGCCGATATCATCGCGCTCCATGCTATGTGATCTTTATAATGGAGTAGACCAAACAATGCCTGCGCCATCTCCACCTCCTTGAATTCTGCGTATGCTTTAAGCAGTGCAGTTCCAACAGAAGTCGAAGCACCTTGCCCATTCTTGATGACATAGCAATGCAGAGCTAATATAAACATCAGATCTCTGACTTGTGAGCATGCACCTATTACATTCCTGATGGTAATTTCATCAGGTTCAATACAAGAAGCTCTCATGTCATTGAATAATTGAAGTGCTTCTTGTGGCCGGCCATTTCCCATGCATCCAAAGATTATATTCTTCCAGGATATGTCATCCTTCCATTTGGTGCTGTTGAAGACGGCCATTGCAGCATCCAACTTACCACACTTTGCATACATGTCCACAAGGGAGTTGCAAAGGCTTGTTTCTGAATCAAACTCCTTTCTAATAGCATACCCATGAATTTGTTTACCATGCAGCAGAGCATTTGTGTTGGCACATGCCAGAAGAACACTCACGAGGCTCACATTATTTGGCCTAACACCGAAACTCCACATCTCACCAAAAGTATCCATAGCCTCAATGAATTGTCCATTCTTGCAGCATGCCGAAACCATTGCACTCCACAAGATCAAATCTTTCGTGGGTGTCGATAGAACAGACGTCGAGCACTTTCCAGCTCATGCAGAGAAGAGTAAAAACCTAAAAGCACGGTGGTGATAGCGACTTCAGAATCAAACCCATTTTTTATCACAGCAGCGTGAATTCCAAGCTTCGTATTATCCGAGCCCGTGAATTTTATTGCTCGGACGATGCATGAAACGGCCGAGCGTAACCGAATTTGAACCATCGAGGAGCATCAAACCAGGGAGTTTAATAGCTCTCAATTCCTTTTCACTCCCGGTGGGGCAGTAAATAGGAGACTTTTGAATCAACCGCATTTCTCTCCGGAATTTTATCGAACAGTTGGCGGGAAGCTTCATAGTTTCGGTTTTCAATCCGAAACTTGATTGATCCTAATTGGCTCATAAAGTACGCTGCATCGGATGGTTTACAGGTTCTGGGAAGGATCATTGAAGAATTCGGGGGATTCATTTCCCATCCAATTCTCAAACGTCTGAAAGCCTGCCAACCAACAGCCCTATGGGAAAACTTGCGGACTCGTACCTGATGCTTGTGCCGTGGATTCTTAGGATCGTAATTGATCTACGGCCGATTTGATCTCTACGCAAATCGGAGAATATGCCACCGCAGCGGTCGGCATATCGATGGCTGCGATAAGTTTTGAGGGAGGTGGTGCATCGTTCACGTGCTTGACGTTGCATCCACAAACGGATATAAATATTTAACATTAAAATTATATAAATGATGTATATATATTATTAAACATTTGATAAATATATTTTGAATATCCAATGCACATATATTGAGACTATTACCCTTATAATTAGATTCAGGGATAAAAGTTTATGAAGATCAGCGTGCAAACTATCCAAAAAAGACAAAAAAAAAAAAATTTCATCTTTTCTCGCAAGATCTAATGGATTTATTGACTGTAATGTTAAATTAGTAGTAAAGATAGGTCAAAGTCATTGAGATTATAGTGACATTATTTGATTCTTAAGAATCATCTTCTTCCATGTTGTTAATTTTAAAATTTTTAAAGCTTATTTTTTGAAAAAAATTCTTCTTTCATTTTTTTGATAAAAACAATAATGTAGCGACAACATTTAGCATTGACAAATAATAATTTTTGTTTAATTTTTCTAAAAAAATTACAGCAATTGCTTTCTCCATTCCGTTGAGATGTTTGAAATTATATGAGCTAGAGCCAAGCCAAGAAGTGGCAGGAGACGAATCTAACGAAAGCTTTTTTTTTTTTTTTTTTAACCTTTGTAATAAGAGGGGCTATCCTTAGAAGAAACAAATTCTAGTTACCGAGTACCACAATCCAATGGTAAGAAATAGGAAACAATCAAAACAAGACAAAAAAATATAGACATGCTAGCGCCCTAAAATAGCCCGGCAGCAACTACTCCCCCATCCTCTTTTCAATCCCTTTCCCCATGCCTAACACTTCATTAGTAATTAGATCCTCCTCAAGGTCCTTGCTGCTGAAAGTTATAAATTAATATTAGAAAGTAGTGTCAACGCAAGCCAACATTTTATCCTTAGGGTGCATGTTGACTACTAAAATTATCAAAAATCATCGTTGTTGTTATCGTCGTCGTCATCCTCATCATATATATATATATATAGAGAGAGAGAGAGAAAAAAGTAATAAATTTGGCTATAGTCAGAAATAGCTAAATATAAATTTGGTCATCTTTTTTATTTTTGCATCCATACGGATCTCAAAGATGAAAAAAAAAAAAAAGATAGGATGATTTGTAAATTCAAATGAATTGAAGGATAAAAAAGGTAATTAGATCCTAAGCTTGACTATGTAGCAAGCAATGTCTAGATTTTGTCACCTTTTTCATCCTTAATGTATACGGTTCATGAATTTTAAAAATGAAAAAAAATTGAAATAGCCCTAATAGCCTATGAATTTAAGAATAAAAAAATATTTTGATTTTGAATTTGATTATATTCAAATAAATTAGTAAACTTCTACTCAAGTATCTATCTGAAATAAAAAACTTTAAAATAGAAAAGTTTCGAATTGATTATAGTCAAAGCGTCACCTAATAGAAACTTTTCTTTTTCATCTAATATAAACATTGATCTAATCAACTACATCATGTCATTTTCAAGTCTGCCATATGTCACCATAAGATGGGATAGTCGAATCATACCATATCAATATTAATATATTTTTTGACACAAACAAGTAGAGTATATCTAATATGACATATCAATAATCCATCCTTTTATCCATGTGCTCAACATTAAAATTGCAAGAACATTTGTCCAACTCGCCGTCCTCTTTTTAAGCCCTTTCCCATTTTATGGCAGGGTATGAGGGCCCTTCGGTCTCTCATCTTCTTTTTGCCGATTATTGTATTCTCTTGGGTCAGGCTTCCATCGATAATACAGCTTCTTTACATTCTATTATTCAGCATTATTGTCAGGCTTCGGGACAGAAGGTTAACTTTCTTAAGTCTTCTATATGTTTCAACCCGAAACTACTAGATCCATCATGAAAGCCATTATCAATTTATCGGGTATCACTACCCAGACTGACGGTTTATATATTTGGGGATCCCTATAACGGGTAGATGTCCCCGCTATTCTGATTATTCCGAGCTTGAGAGGCGGGTTTGTCAGCGCATTGAGAGGTGGCAGGTCACCGGCTTATCAATGATGGCTAGGGTCATCATTATTTGTTCGGTTCTTCCTCTTTTCCTCTGTAACTTCTTTCGAACGATGCCATCCCGATTACTTGTCTTAAGAGGATTGAGAGATACTTCAAGATTTTCTGTAGGCTTCTATGTAAGATGGTCATGGTATTCACCTTTTATCATAGGACACGGTCTGTATGCCTATCCAAAAGGTGGACTCGGGATCCAGTCTCTGATTGTTAGAAGAAAAGCTCTTCTAGCCAGACATGCATCGCGATTCCTCCTAGAGCCATTGTCTTTGAAGCTCTCTGATGTGAGCGAGGTATGATGATTGGACGTTCGGCTTGCACATTCTGTCGTCCCAGGATGTTCCTCCTTTTGGAAGAGGTTTGTCGGTATGGTTAGTCTATCCTGGATAATATCTCCTAGATGATTGAAGATGGACTCTCGATTGATGTTATCCAGGATACTTGATTTCTAGCTTCCTCTCTCTCGGTGGCCTCTTTTATTAATATTGATGCCTCCTCCAGTTTAAGGGTTAAGGATTTGATTTCTTAGATCCTCTTCTTAGCATATCTCCTTGATGACCCGATTCTTCGGTGAGGAGCTTTCTCGGCGGATTCTCCCGATGCCTCTTATACCTGATCGCTCATCTGACTCCAAGCTTTGACAGAGATCATGTCTCTCTAGGGCCCCCACTAGGGACCTTATGAAGATGTTCAGGCCTCAATCTCAGCGCACGGAGGATGCTGCTTGGATCTGGAAGCTTCCATCCTTCCAGGGTTCAGCTATTTATTTGAAAGCTCCTGTGGACTGCCTTCCAACTTGTGTCCTTCTCTCTCAGAGGGGTCTGCCTATCTAGCGATTTATCCTTTGTGTAGGTTAGAGGAGGAGTCTTCTGACCACGCTATCTTCATCTGTCCCAAAGCTAGACGGATATGGTATTTGATGGGTTATTCTAGCAGATTGGATGACATGGGCTCCCCGCGCTCCTCCTTCCTTTATGATCTTCGAAGGGGCTCTCAGCAAAAGCGTGGTCTTTGGGCTACCACGGCATATCAGATTTGGATGTCAAGGAATCAGCTCATCTTTATGGATGACATTATTTCTTCACACATGATTGTGTGGAAGATTATATCATTGACGACGGACTGTGCTCGTGTTATTAATGCTGTTGGTTCTGACTTCTCTGGCCTATGGGGATCTCCTGCTGCTTCGGCAGCGCACCGGCATACGGTTTTTATTTCCTGAAAGCCCCCTCTCTAGAGTTTGTTAAAATTAACTTTGATGGAAGTGTTCGTGGTAGAGTTGCTAGTTCTGCGCATCATCATCCGTGGGCCTCAAGGTGATTTTTGGCGGTAGAAGGTTTTAGTACTCTCGACTCCTCTGTCCCTATGACCGAGTTTTATGCTGCTTGGGCGGGTATTTCTTATGCCGCTCGAATTCTTCATGCTCATAAGCTCATGATTGAGGGTGATTCTATGACGATCATTTCTTGGTTGCAAAAGGAGAATTGCTCTCATGGCCCCACTAATCCGATTCTTAGGGACATTTGGTCTATCCTGCGGGAGGTTGATAGTGCCCAGATTCGTCATATATATCGTGAAGCTAATTCGGCGACGGACTGGGCGGCTGCTTCAGTACCTAGCATGCTGGTTCATGGATCTGGAGGTCGGGCGACCCTGTCCTTTTCTTTTGTAGCAAATTTTGTATTCGAATTTATCTGGACTAATTCGCACTAGACTAGTGTGATCGCCCGCTTGTATCAAAAAAAAAAATCCCTTTTCGAGGCCTGGCACTTCATTAATAATTGGATCCTCCCCAAGGTCCTCGAGATTGAAAGTTATAAATTAACATTCGAGAGTAGTGTCTGCATAAGTCAAGATTTTATCCCTAGAATGGATGTCGAGTACTAAAATTATTAAAAATCATCATCTAAAATATATTTAGAAGAAAAGCGATGTATTTGTTTACATTCAAATATAACTAAATTTAGATTTGAAACATTTTAGGATCCATATAAATCTTAAAATTGAAAGAAATAAAAAAGATATGATGATTCAAAATTCAAATGGATTGAAGGATGGAAGAGATGATTAGATTCTAAACTTGGCTATGTAGTAAAGCAATGTCTAAATGATCAAGTCATCTTATCTATCCTTATGTACACGGTTCATAATTTTTTAAAATTAAAAAAAAAGTAAAAAAATGGAATAGCCCTAAAGTTGTGTTTGATGTATGGTGAAGCATTAATCCTGAATGGATTGCCTACGAGATAGATTATCATAAGATAGATTGCCAGTAATGTTAATTACTGTGTTTGGTTAATATAGATTGACTTATGAGAAGTAATTTAGATTAGATACATTACAATTAAAAATATATACATAGTTATCTAGTGGGCCCAATTTAAATTACTGATAATTTTGATAGATTATCGGTTACTAAACGTATCTAATATCTATATGAATTTAAGAATAGAAAATAACTTGGTGGTCCCAATTTAAATTACTGATAATCTGGATAGATCGGCTATCAAACGCAATCTAATATCTATATAAATTTAAGAGTAGAAAAAATAATTTGATTCTAAATTTAGATATATTCAAATAAGTTAATAAACTTCTGCTCGGAATGCGTATCTAAAATAGAAAATTTGAAATAGAAAAAGTTTCGATTTGGTTAAAGTGAAAGTCTTGCCTAATATGAACTTTTTTTTAATTTAATATACCTGTTAATCTAATCAACTACATCATGCCATCTTTAAGGCTACCACATGTCACCATAAGATGAGTTGGCTGAATCGTACCATATCAATATTAATATATATATTTTTTGACACAATCAAGTGTAATAGATATAATATGACATATCAATAATCCATCCTTGTATCCATTTGCTCAACGTTAGAATTGCAAGAACATTTCTCCGACTCCCGTAATGCGATCGACAAATGAAATGACATTCAGACTGCCATTCATTTGATTTTCCATATGCAAGATAAGCCCATCTAGCATCTTCATGAAAGCCATTTGTTCATCAATTTTAACATCTGGCCATGAATTTATAAAAAGCGTTACAACGGTGTCTTCAATTTTTTTTTTTTTTTTTTGCTGCATAAAGACAAAATAGCAACTCCAGCGCATTCCCATAAGCATTAGACAATTTTTGTGAGAGGAGAGGTCAATAAGTTGCAACAATGCGTGCTAGCCCATAACATTCGATCCCTAATAACTTAGCATCAAGCACTCAAGTAAGTGTCTTAGAAATACGTACACATAAGAAGCCCTGGAACTAGCATCTATATATGTAAGAAATGAAAGTTCCAGAGCCATCTCAGCTAAAATAATACGATCATTACTCGCTTGGTAAAATTAGCAAACAAGATTTTATAATTAATAAAATAAAATTATTGAAAATAATGTTTTATTATATTTTTGACGTTGCACATGTGCGACACACGTGTGTAATATATGAAGGGAAGAGAAGAATAGGATATATATATATATATATATTAATTTTTGGGTGTTGCGCTCCCTACAAACGTGTGCCGGACGGCTGGTGATTCGAAGTTGGAAGCGGCGGCACGTTGGAAGGAAGAAAGTGGGGGGCAACACGTAGCCCGGGAGAAGCTCGGGGATCTCTTGAATCATTCCCAGGAGGCCAACGCCCTGACGAAGTCGAACTACGAGAGCCGACGACGCCCCACTTGGCTTCTTGCGCGTTTCCTTCGGGAGGCCGGACGACCGACGAACGCTTCCACTTCGTTCATATCCCCGCAGATATCTCCAGTAGTCCGACCCCAACGTTTCTTAGGGTTTAAAGCGAGAAGTTTCTTGCGGATTCGCTAGGGTTCGCTAGGGTTCAACATAAACTACGTCGTAAGTGCTGGGAATTTTGATTTTCTGATTTTTTTCCTGATAAATATATATATCAGGGACGAGTAGAGGAGTCGATTAGTCTTTCTTGAACCCTGGAAATTATTGATTCTTTTAACTTAATTAGTTTCCTTTTGTTCTCTTAGTTTTCCTCTTTTGAGCTGCAAATCTTGGAAATATTTGTCGATTGGTTCTCAAGTATTTGTTGGTTTTGTATTACAGCTGACACCACTAATAACTTTATTGTTGGTTAACTGCGTAATCGTTATGGACGCTAGTTTTTATGTCGTATGATTCTGTTTGGGAGTTTTAAACAAGTTCCGTCATCGAAATCTTTTCTGGTTTCAGGCGTCAAACTCGAAATGAAGTTCGGGGCGACGTTCACAGGATACCTTCAACAAGAGTCGTTTCTAAGCAAATACTCGCACGTGGAATACAAGCATCTTAAGAAGGTCTTGAAGAGTTGTCGTGTCTGCCGTGCTTTACGGGAACAGCAGAAGGAGAGTAATGAGTTGTTAGAGTTCTGCGATGATTGTAGCAGTGAACAACAGAAGGAGAGTAATGAGTTGTTAGAGTTCTGCCAATGCGATTCATGTTCATGTATGCTCACTTTACTATGTCAGATAAATTAGCTTTTTATGTTATACATTTTGCATGCCAGTTTTTTTTTTTTTTTCCTGCATTGTTTAGGTGCGATGCGATTCATGCCACCCTTTATGTTCATGGCTATGGTAAGTATGATATCTGAAGACTTGTCGCAGATTCTTTTGCTATATTTGCTTTTTTGATTCCGGCGATATTTTATTGGTAATGAATGCTTTCCAAATTGAAAAGCTAGCTGTCTGGATTAGGTATAATGAAAATCAAATAAATGAAATTGTCACATTCAAGTTGAGAGAGAGCTAATTCAGTATACGAGGGATTGAGACTAGGGACATAAGTGCTAGTCTATGATGACTTTACTGGGCTAATGCTGGCACTTGGCATGCCGCTATACCACAATATCCTTTGTATCACAAGGTATGGCATGCTGGTCCTTGCTAGGTGCTGCTTGATGCTCACCCAAAAAACTATTTATTTATTTATTTATTTGTTATTTATTGCACAGTATGGTGTGTTGGCATGTTTTGATCCCTTGTCGGCATTCAGTGCATGGCTCTTGGGTCCTTGACTAACAATATTTTGTTCATTTATGGAGTAATAAATGTTAATTGGTTTAGTGGATCCCTTCAAGTGTGGTTGACAGTTGTAGTAGAAGTCCTAAATTTCAGAAACATCATTTTCATGGTCAATAATTAATTACATACAGCTTAGCTCTCTGCAATTTTATTGCAGATAATTAAATTTAGCATGACTGGCTATCCAAGATAGCAAAATTTTTTGTCTTTTATCTCAGAGGAAATTATCCTGTCTTAGTGGACATATGAGTGCAAATTGGATGTTCTAATTCTATCATTATCTTGCATAAAGCCTCCAACCAAAGGGCCAGTTGACTTGCACAAAGGATTTGTAAGAATTCAGCTCTTAAAATATTTTGCAAACAAACTTGATACAACATTAATAGACTTTTAATTAACAACAGACAAAGCTGTGCAACAAAAAATTCATATAGAGCAGTTTCCATATATTGAGTGGATAAAGAGTGATGAAGTGCGGGCGGGCACACTCCTATGAAACAAGATGACATAATGAAATAAGAAGTCATGGAGGAGAGACCTATGATGTGAATTGGAACTCTGTAGTAATTCATCAATTCATTGCTTTACAAGCTCCATCAAAATTTGATCTGCATCTTCTGCACCTTCTTTGTTCTTCATAGTCTCTTTCAAAATCAAGAATAACCTTTGTGAGTTCTTGTTGGCTATATATATATATATATATATATTCTACCAGTATGAGGCAGCTTTTTTTTGCCCCCTTAACAATTAGTTTTCCAGACTTTATGGCAGGTTGCTTGCATGTGAAATTCCCTAATGCATAAGCTGGCACTATGTCATGGAGGGTTAATTTTAGGAAAAGGTGCAAGCAGTTTCAATTTTCAACAAATGCTGATCCATTGAGAAACTAATCGATCCCAAATAGTTCGGGATCAAGGCTTTTCTGTTGTTGTTGTTGTACCGATCCACTAAGAAACTCGATATCTGTGATACCCTGATTTTTTCTTATGCATAAGATAACAATAAAATATGAATGTGCTTCAACTTACAGTTTGGGTTGGGCCTGGTAATTGCTATAATACTAATTATGTTATGGTTTGAGTTTTGCTAGGAATCCTAAGTTATGTTGGAGTCTTTCAACTTAGAGTAGGATTATTTGTTTATTTGCAACCAATAAATAGAAAGGGAATAAAATAAGATGACTTTGGTTAATAGTTTGGACTAGACTCTATTTTGGATTGGATATTAGATAAATAGTTTTGGAAATATGACGATTCAATTCTCTTCAATAATGTTGAGTTGTGCACTTTTTTGCTGTACAATGGTACACACTAATACTGCAATCTTAACTATGTTAGTATTTCGGAAGTGGGCCATGCTATTAAATAATTCTGGTGTTGCTGTTTGGGTTGGTTCAGTTGATATAGGACTTGGGTTAGGGCACTCCTAGCAGCATTAGTGTTTGGAATTGAATCAATTTGAACAAGTCAAATAGGTTGGTTGCAATAAAGTCAAATGTTTAGGTGGGCATAGGATATGAGTCCTCACAAGAATAAGAGCCTTGGGTTGTTTGGTTTTTCATTACAGTAGTGATGCTGTCATAAGTTTAGATGGGTTAGTTTTAATGTTATATTGACAACAGACACATGATTAAAGAGATTAGGGGATAGGAGGCATAAATCACATGGATTAGAAAGTGTATTGATGTTTTTTTTTTTTTTTTTTTGCTTAGAACTTTTAAAAAGAGTGCAATAATTTGAGGATGTGGACTAGAGATGAGCAAAAATTTGTTTTTAAAATAGAGTTCAACTAGTTTATGCATTTAGCTTCTTGATTATATTTTTCGGGAATATTCATGAAAAGAGTAACTAAGGGTAAGCTTTTAAATCCCATGGGACCACCTTGACTTTTTCATAGAATGAGAGGTGCCATCAACCTGCACTGTCCCAATGCTTGAGATAAGGGAAGTCCCAAGATACCCTAAATGGGATGTTGAGATAATAGCGAGATAGTCCCGTACTGACATTGGAGACAATAACCCATTCAAGCATCTCACAGGATGTACCATTGGGATCTTGGTCGCTAAAATTGTTAGAAAGAATTTAATAAGGAATATATCTCTTATAATAATATAGCATAGATAAATAGGTGGCACAGGCTATGAGTTGGGATATTGGGGCATCCTTTATAGTCCTCAAACTTATTATGATTGGTAACATGAGATTTCATGTATGAGATGAATCTTGAGCAACAATAGAACCTTTTTCTTTGTTCCTTGTTGAGAGTATTCATGGAATAGTAGTAGTGCTTTAATTCGGTTCCTTGGTTTTAGCTTGGACTTGTTGCCGGGTTGGCCATAGTGGCCAAGTGCTTTGTCCCTTCCTAGAAAGTCCACTGCAGAGATAGTGGCTTTTGTTGTAAAAACTCTTGGAAATAAAAGGACTTTGTAAAGCCTCTTGGAGATAGAAGTACCTTGGCCTTTGGAGTAAGTCCAGTATATTTTCATTAGATAATACAAGTTTTATTTCTTTCTAATATTATTTTATATATTCAGCATATAAAATTAAGTTTTAGAAATAAATATAATTATCAGATATTTGCTTTGCTGAAATTTGTTTTACACTAAATGCAGAATTTATATTTTCTCAAAAATAAAGTCATGGAATGTAATAATAAAAAATCAGATTACTGTTATTCATTACACAGAAATTAATATATTAAATTCTTATTTTACAGTAATTTAAGTAACATAATTTTAATATAGACAAATTTATTTATAGAATTTTTTTTAAAAAAATCAAATACAGATATTTAGAAAATATTCAAACATTTGAAGTAGATTTATTTGCTGTAAATAAATTTTACAGTAGTGATTCAAGTCTCAGTAGGACAAGGGCTGAGATAGCTGTGATGTCTCATCTCAGAGAGATTTTGGAACTGAAATCGACTGTCCTATCTTGGTCATAATATATTATAATATCAATTTTAAATAAATCTAATTTGTCATAAAGATGTAATTGTTGAAGTTTAAATATGCTTAAAAATCAAATAAAATACTAAAGCTTCATAAGTAATTTTATTTTAAAAAAATATCCTAAGTAAATACTCGAATGCCTAACCGGGCCGGGGATCGAGACGGGATAGGATGAGAGGCATATTGTTCTATGAAAAAACCGAGATAACTCTATCCTATGAGATTTAAAACCTAAATATTATATGTCAATTACTGGGTAAACATTTAAAATAATCTTGGAAAAAAATACAACCGTATTAACTTAATGGAAGTATGCTAGGCTTATTCATAGAACTGAAGTACTTTGACTAACACCAAGAGTAAATACCTATTTTGTAGGGACTTGACCACATCTCCTTCAGTCCATATTTCAAACAGCCCACCCCAGCTTGAAAATCGTGCATATAGGGGATGACTTATGGTGTAAACATGCTCTGCTGTTGAAGATGAATGAGAGATTCATTTCTCTATGTGCAGATTCAAATGCCCCTTCATTGTCCTGGTAGGCTAGATTGAACATGACTCGACGTTCACTTTTCAGTGTGCTGGACTGGTCTTGGATTGGATGGGGGAGCAAGTGAATGCTGATAATTCCTAGTGGAGGTGACATTTTTTTGAAGGAGATTTTGCAATTTGGCTAAGGTGACACACTTTAGAGGATTCGGGAGTGCCTTTGTTTGTTGGTACCCATGCTGCGCCTTGGGCTTTACCACGGGTGTCATATAGCTCTGCTGTGGACTTCATGTGAAGGGATAGAATACCTGGCACAATGGCCACACTTGGCAATAGTCCACAGTAGTACCAAGGTGCCCAATTAAAGCATGGGTATTATTTTGTAGATACTCTCAACAAGGAACTAAGGAATAAAAAGTTTTGTTGTTGTTCTCATCTCTAGTCATATTAAGTTTGACTACCACAAGGGATGCCCAACGTTCAACTTTTAGCTTTTGCCATCTATTTATCTATACCATATTATTGAAAGACAGGTATTTTTCTTATTAGATTCCATTTGTCTATTTATGTGACTAGAATATCCTGAATTCCTTTTCCATGAATTTCTATAAAAGAATACAATTAAGAAGTTAGATATATAGAGCAATTAGATTCTATTTTGACACAATGTCTACCCATCTTTTATCCACATCCTCGTCCCATTGTACTAGTTTTAAAGTTTAAAAACAACTAGAAATATCAATGCTCTTCTCTAATCTACATGTTTTATCTCTTATCCCTTGGTCCTCATATTTATTATTATTATTTTAATGTGTATTGCACACATCTGGTTGCTAGTATACTATTAAAACCAATCCATCTAAAACTATGACTCGACAACAACTGTACCAGAAAGCCTAGCAACCCAAAGCTCTTACTCTTGACAGAATTTTTGTCTTACGACTGCCTAGACATTTGACTTTATAACAGCCAGCTTGTTTAACTCATATTTCAATTGTTTGAATTTATTTCAACTTCATTTGGAATGCTCACATCTAGGTCCTACATTAAATTAAATGGCCCAAACACCAATATGGGAATTATTTAATGATATGGTTCACTCTTGAAATCCAAATATGGTTAAGATTGTAATGATATATCTCTACAATCATACAGCACAAGCACTTAGTTCATAGCATTATTGAAGTGATTTGAATCCTAACATTTCCAAGACTACAGCTAATACCAAATCCCAAACCTAGACTAGCCCAAAATATGATCAAAGTCATTTTTATTCTACTCTTTTATTTATTATAAATAAACAAATAACCCAACTCTAAGTGGACAATCACTCTCTTAATCAAAATGGGATGTTTTAAGACTCAGATAACCTATGCTTCCTAATAGAACTCAAATCACAACATCACTAGGATTATAGCAATTACTATCAGCCAACCAGGGTCAACTTGAATTATTAACCAAAGCCCATTATTTTTTTCAATATATATTATTGTTTATTATCAATGTTTTAAATCCCATTGGATGGGATTGCTTTGGTTTTTTCATGGAATAGGATGTGTCATTGTCCTAGCCTGTTCCTACACTTAGGATGGAGATGTCCCAAGACATGTTGATTGAAATACTGGGATAATGGTGGATGGTAGGGCAACTTGTCTTGGTATACAGAGGATGTCTCATCAGGACTTAAAACCATGGTTGTTACTATTATATATGAAAAAATGTATTGTGGTATCACAATATAGATGGGATAAGGCTTGTAGGTTAAGGATTACTATTATTGAAGTTGACCCTCATTTTCATGCAATCAATGTCATTTTTTTTGTTAAAACCGCCTCCTTTTAGGCTTGTGAAACATTCTGGATTTCTTGCATGAAATTGATTGTTTTCTGCACAACATTTTAATCAATAACTTGGAATATTAATTTGTATTTGATGCATCTTTTCTGAGAGAACATCTTTAATATTTGTTTAAGCATGCACAAATTTCCTGATTATCATTTGGGTTTAAATATTCCTATTCTCAATCATCATACCAGGTGTCCTATTCCTTATTATTAGTCTTTCACTTACACAATCCTTTCAGACCTGTTTTACTATTATTAGTTGTATTCAAGCATTGAATTTCCATATCTTATATGTAATCTCTTTTTAAAGGAATTTTATGTTACTAAAAAAGGCATCATCGCTTTTATTCCCATCCTTTGAGGCCTTTTTTTGTTAAATTTGAAAAATTTTGGTGAAATGTCCTGCTCAGTAATGAAATTTTGGTCTTGTCTTATTCACCCGATCTTAAAGCATCGAATTCTATTTTAGATGTTATTTCAATAATCAAATGACATTATTTTATTGATTTCTTTGTTAAAGGTCAAATCTATGGAAATACATATTTTAATTGCCAATATTGGTGCTAAGTAGATTCCCTGTCCCCTTGTTTTCAGTGTGTGATCAGATGTTCTTTACTGAACTCACAAAAGAGGCTTCAGAGATAGCAGGATGTTTTAGCACAAGAGTAAGACGCCTCCTCCGTCTTCATGTTTCTTCTGGATTGCAAAGATATATGTGGCGTTTGAGGCATTGTTTCACAGATGATCAGCAAGTCATGATTCATGAAGGAAGAATGTTACTTGATTATGTTACCATTAATGCTATCGCTATACGAAAAATACTCAAGAAATATGACAAAGTAAGAAACTTCTGGGGATCTACCCTCTTACATTTTGTCAAATTTTAAGGTTAGACTTGTAATGTGCCTATTCTCTTATAATTGACTGCTGCATCTTCCAGATTCATGGTTCTGTAAATGGTAGAAACTTTAAGACAAAACTGAGGGCCGAGCATATAGAACTTCTGCAATCACCTTGGCTAATAGAACTAGGTGCATTTTATATAAATTTCACCGGATCAGACATTGGTGAACCTGGCGAGTTCTTCCGAAAGTTTGCTTGTGATCTCAGTGGTACCGAGCCTCTAATGACAATGACACTTTCTGACCATGTTTCATATGAGTACAACCTAACCTGTGCCGTTTGCTTGGTAAGATCTTCCTTTCCTTTTTTCCTTTTGATACAAATGTTTGGATATAATTAGGGTATCTATTGGAATAAAACAAACACTATGATATTGTCTGTTTTTCTTTTTAAATGTTCTTTTCAATTATCATTGGTGCTGAAACTAATGGTGGCAATGCTTATTTCGATTGACCTATTTAACTTAATTAAAATCTTTTCAATTATCATTGGTGGTTGCTAGAAAAGAAAAGAGTCTTCGTTAGATATATTAACATAATCAAGGGCATATATAATGGAGCGATTACTATCATAAGAACTACTAATTTTAATACTAATGAATTTTTAATTATAATAGATTTATGTTAGGGATTTACTCCTAACCTTTACCTTTTTGCACTGGTTATGATTAAGCTTATTAGATATATTTAGGATGATATTTTATAATGCATGTTATTTATAGATAATATAGTATTAGTGGAGAAAGCTAAGGTTGAGGTTAATCGTAAGCTAGAATTATAGAAAAAGAGCATTGGAATCTAAAGATTTTAGGTTAAGTAGGATAAATATAAAACACATGGAATGTAATTTAAGAAAAACTAGAAGTAGAGATAGAGATAAAATAAAAATTGTGGATTATGAAGCTTTAAAAAGTGATTATTTTCAATATTTAAGATTGATTATTTGTAAAAAGAGAAGATGAAGATGATATTGTTTATAGGATTAAAGTAGAATGGATAAAATAGGTAAGTGTGTATGGAATATTATATGATCATATAATTCTTGCCAAGTTCAAGAGAATTTTATAAGACGATCATAAGATTAGCTATATTTAATAATACAGAATGTTAAGTTGTTAGAAAACTAAATGTATACAAGATGATTGTAGCTGAAAAGAGAATGTTAAGATGAATGTATGGTAATATAAGAACAGATAGAATGAGAAATAAAGTTATTCATAAAAAGGGTGGAGGTAGTATCAATTGAAGACAAATTGAGAGCATTTAGATGGTTTAGGCATTCACAATGTAGACTTAAGGAAGCACTAATATAAATAAATGATTTCATACATGTAGAAGAAAAAAGAAATAGAGTTAGACCAATAATTACAAAGATGAAGTAATAAAGAAAGACATACCAAGTTTCTTCGTACTCAACGCTAGACCTATACAAGTTCTACGCTAGTGGTTTTTTGGTATGCTCAGTATGTAGATCGATTCAGTCTACCATGACTTGATATATCTCCAAATCAAATCTCAGTTTGGTATTGGTTTGGTATGGTATATTTGGTTTAGAATGGTATCAAGATAGGCAAAACTGTGAACCGATATCAAATTAAACTAGCAGCATACCATCAATTCAGCCTTTTTACATTTTTATGAATTTTTCATTAGTTTTCATTTTTTTCTTCTTTTATATGATATACTTAAATTTAACGATTTTTTTTTTAAATTTACAATGCTTTTCGTTTATGTTTTGAAGTCCTGTTGGCAACTATAACATTAATGAAAAATTTAACATAACATAAGAACAAGAATTCTAAATATATAAGTTATATATAATAAATACATAATAAATAATATGTATCAACGTCTGATGTTTGGAGTGTATATGCCACCTAATGACATATCTTGCTTGCAGTTTATGTTTTGAAGTCCTGTTGGCAACTATAACATTAATGAAAAATTTAACATAACATAAGAACAAGAATTCTAAATATATAAGTTATATATAATAAATACATAATAAATAATATGTATCAACGTCTGATGTTTGGAGTGTATATGCCACCTAATGACATATCTTGCTTGCAGTTTAGGCTGAAAAGTAAAACTTAGCTCTCATGAGTATCGTGGCTCCATTCTACTAGATCAAGTCTCTTCTATGCCTCTTCATCCTAACCCTGATGTGCAATGGGATATTGGTCCGGCCATGTAAAGATCATATTAACAAAATTCGATCTATAAGTATGACGAGACTGTGATATTAGAACATAGTAATTGCTCAAAGCCTCAGATATAAGATATTTATAAGATGACACATGATAAAGGATATCCATTGCCAGCCAATGTGGAATAGGATTTGATGTGTGAATCCGATCTAGATATGTTTAAATGTTCTACTTTATGTACCAGATTATCTAAGTTCTATGTTCCAAACGAGGTAATGAGCCTCGTCTCTTGTAAACAATAGCCTCCCCATGGGCTTTACTTGATCATGCCCTGTGGTCCCTTCTTATATGGTATCATAAGTGAATGAACTCACTAGTAAATTGAATCCCTTGTGGTTGTATCTGCCGTGCAGTTCCTTGATCACCTGATGCCCCATTGCCGTTCCTCTCACTCAAAGTCCTATGTTTATGAATTAGAGTCAATTACTCCACTCTTTACAATGCCTCCCTCTTCTTACTAGTCTAGAGAGCTGGTGTTCTCTTCCCCTTCTTATTCCTTTCTGATTTTACTAGCTGGAACGTGTGCCCTGCTGGCCTATCTCGGACATGAATTCCTTTGATGATGGCAAGTTGCCCCTCACCTATGTCATTGGCATGTATTTCTAAGCCCATCTACCTAAATCTGCCTCAGCCTCCTTAGCGATCTCTTTGATGGTAAAGGAGGCGATCCAGTGATGCAGGACCAATTCACATGCAAATAAATTTTATATGATTAATGATTTCAGTTGATTAATCTTCCGAAGTAATAGCCTAAGAGGGATTCAGGAAAACTCACATGAACTCTGCACACGAAATAGTTTCCTAGAAAAGTAAAGAAAGATCGCCGAGGCTAAGAAGCTCCGATAGGGCTTGCTCTCCTTAAATAAAGTTACTAGTAGATTAAAGGAGGTGTACCTGGCATGAAGGAAAGATCAAAGTGCTGAAGGGGTCGCTCTGCCTGGCGGATGCGCCTTGGATGATCAAGCTCCGAGCCCGTGGATCTGCGGCTAAGTATTCACTGACTTGGATGGCGATCATTTTGAATCCTGGATTCGTGATTGTTGAGGGACCTGCAAGAACACTATCCAAGGGTTAAAGAACAAGAGAGAAAAGTCAGATTAGAGACAAAGAGGCAAGGAAGAAGTAAAGGAGGGGCAGCCAAGAGGCTCTTGAGCGTCCACTAGAGGAAAACAAGGGCGGCGACCAGAGTTTCTTCTAGAGATTGGGATGTTGGCATGTGCAGAAGAAGGGAATTAAGAGCACCAGAGAACCAAATAACAAAACTCACAATAACTCAAAACTGGATTGATTGATTAATAATTCAAAGATGCATAATTCATACAAGAGGGTCTCTTTTATAGAGCAAGAGACTTAGGGCCCAAGTAAATATAGATATGGAAAGAAAAGGGGCGCCCACTTTCTTCCTAAAGTATGGATTAGATTACATGGAAAAAAAACTTCATGCCATATAAATCCCTTTCAAAAAAGGCAATTTATGGGCAATAAAGGATGCCCCTTTGCTGCTTCTTTGGGCTGGAATTCTTTCAAATAGGGTTACATGATTTGAGGGATTGAGGCTTGACCTGCTTGCTCTGCTAGGTGGCATGTGGAATGCTTGTGCTAGAGGATGGCAGGTGTGTGGCTGGCATGTGACTTCTTATGTAGGTGTAGCGCCAACTTGAATTTAGTAGCTGCTCTGTTTGACTGTGATGGCCTTGTCTTCTGCTCCAATACTGGTGTCTCCTCTTGTAAGCTGAATAAACTTAATACAATACCAACTGGACTGGACACAAGACCAATTGGACTGGACAGGACTCAAAATGACCCAAGCTCATAATGAGCTAACTCAATATGACCCAAATCCTAATAACGAGTACTTACTCAAAAGACATGACTCAAATGCCCAAACAAAAATAAAATTGGATCTAAATTAAAATAAAATAAAATAAATCTAGTTTCTAACTGAATCAAACCCTACAAACCTAATCAGATATCCACAGAGGATTAAGAATCCTCTGCCTGATCCTGGTGCCCGCACCAATTCTTCGGAGTGTAAGGAACTCGACCCTATCGAGTATGGGTCGCTCTGGCTCTGATATCTCTCTAGGAGGTCTGGGTCGAGGCGTTGCAAGTCTTCTCGAGTAATCCATGAATCATCGGATTCGGGGCGACCCTACCATCAGACTGGTAGCATTGGTAACCGCAGTTCCGGGTCGTAATGGCTTGATCGTTCAGGATACGCTCGATCCACTCTCCTCGCTTAGATAAAATTGGTGGTGGACACTCTTGGGTAGGTTCGCTCATGAAAGGAGGGCTAGGTTCAAAGCACTCACTAGGAATCGTTGTTGGTTCCCTATATTCTACTAGGTCTGCAATATTGAAGGTAGAGCTAATGCACCAATCCGAGAGCAGATCTAGCACATAAGCATTGGGTCCTACCTTTTCTATCACTTTAAAGGGGCCAGCTCCGCGAGTGTAAAGTTTCTTAACGGTCCCTGGTGGGAACCGTTCAGGCTTAAGCCTAATCATAACAGAATCCCCTATACTGAACTCTTTGGCTCTTCTTCGGGAGTTAGCCAGTCTTTTATAAGTTTTATTACTTAGATTTATTTTATGGCTAATATCCTTATGTAAGTCTCTAATATGCTGTGCAAATGCTTGTGCAGACTTGAGACTCGTGTATGAAGGGGTAAAGGAATTAAATCAAGTGGACGATTAGGCTTGTACCTGTGGACTATCTCAAATGGACTCTTGCCCGTAGACCTGTTCACTGAGCTGTTGTAGACGAACTCTGCACGAGATAGCAATAGATTCTACGTCCCTAGGTGTTCACCTACAAGGCACCTAAGAAGGTTTCCTAGACTACAGTTTACCACTTCCGTTTGTCCATCCGTTTGGGGGTGAAAGGCTGTAGAAAAATTAAGTTTGGTCCCTAACAGATGCCATAGCGTTTTCCAAAGTAGCTGGTGAACCTAACATTCCTATCAGAAACAATGGTCTTGGGTAGGCCATGGAGTTTGACCACACTGTTTAAGAAAAGTCGGGCTACCCTAAATGCGTCAAAGGTTTGCGAACAAGGGATGAAGTGTGCCATCTTAGAGAACCTATCGACCACTACAAAGATGGAGTCGTGCTTCTTCTGGGTCTTAGGTAATCCTAAAATGAAGTCCATACTGAGGTCTTGCCAAGGACGATCAGGCACTAGCAAAGGAGTATATAGACCGGTGTTTTGCTTCTGCTGTTTTGCAATGGCACAAGTTCGACATCGGGCTACTATCAGGGCAAAGAGCCTTTTTAATCCTGGCTAGTAAAATTAGTCCTCTATCGCTAGGATAGTCTTATCTTTTCCAATATGACCAGCTAATCCCCTAGCGTGCGTTTTTCAGACTAGGAACTCTCTAAGTGACGTCCTAGGGATACAAAGTCATTGCCCCTAAAAAGGTAACCATTCTGGATGGTATAATCCCCACTGGTACTGGATGGTCTTAGCCGAAGGGTCTTATGAATTTCACCAAAGTCAGGGCAAGTCTCATACTCATCTTTTATCCGGTTTAACCCTATAACTTCGGTGCTAACAGTACTCAACAACAAAGACTTACGGCTTAGGGCGTCTGCTACCTTATTTTCTACCTCAGCATGGTATTTTAGGACAAAAGTGTATGCCTAAATGTATTCAATCCATTTGTCGTACCTAGAATTGAGCTTCTTTTGGGAGTTCAGAAATCGGAGTGCCTTATGATCAAAAATAAAACAAACTCCTGCGGCAGTAAGTAATGTCTCCAATATATAAGGGCCTGTGCTACCGCATAAAATTCCTTATTATAGGTGGAATATCTAAGTTTAGCTTCATTCAATTTTTCACTAAAGAAAGCTATGGGGTGATTTTCTTGGCTTAACACTCCACCTATGCCTACTCTCGATGCGTCGCACGCAACCTCAAACACCTTAGAAAAGTTTGGAAGTCTAAGTATGGGTGCATGAGTCATCCTATCCTTAAGCTCTAGGAAGGCCTTGTTAGCTGACTTAGTCCACTCGAAATTACCCTTCCTAATACAATCAGTGATGGGTGCGACGATGGTGCTAAATCTCCTAATGAATCTCCTATAAAAGGTTGCTAGGCCATGGAAGCTGCGGACATCGTGGATATTCATGGGTACTGGCCACTCTACAATTGACCTTACCTTTTCAGGATCCGCTGAGATACTTTCTGGGGTTACTAGAAAACCTAGAAAGATAACCCTATGCGTCATGAAATCACACTTCTTAAGGTTTACATAAAGGCTATTCTCTCTAAGGGTCTGATAGATTAATCTGAGATGGTTAAGATGATCCTCTTTGGTCTTGCTATAAATTAATATATCGTCAAAATATACCACTAAAATTTTCCCATGTACTCTTTCAGGACCTGGGTCATGATTCTTATGAATGTATAGGATGTGTTTGAAAGCCCAAAAGGCATCACGACCCATTCAAACAGACCATCTCTAGTCTTAAATGCAGTCTTTCACTCATCCCCTGGTCTAATTCTAACCTGATGGTAACCATTCTTAAGGTCTTATCTTGAAAAGATGGTAGCATCCGCCATCATGTCTAACATGTCATCTAATCTAGGGATATGGAACCTATATTTGATAGTAATTTTGTTGATGGCCCTACTGTCCACGCACATTCTCCAGGTATCATCCTTTTTAGGGGTTAAGAGTGCAGGAACTGCACAAGGACTTAAGCTCTCCATAATGAATCCTTTCTTAAGTAATTCTTCCACTTGTTTCTGTAGTTCTTGATGCTTAGTGGGGTTCATCCTATAATGGGGAAGGTTTGGGAGGGTGGATCTTGGGATTAGGTCAATGGCGTGTTGGATGCCTCTCAAGGATGGTAACTGATCAGACAACTCTTCAGGGAAGACATCCTTAAATTCCTCTAGGGTCTCAATTATTTCAGTGGGTTATCCCTTTTGGACTGATTCATGAATTCTTTAGTGGTCAAAATCCAAATAGAGTTACCCTCAGTGATGTCCTTTTCTAATTCCTTAGCTTTAATCAGATTAACTCTTAGCTTGCTATCCTTAAGTCTACTAGATCCTTTCTTGATTGGGTCCCTAGGTGGAACTGGATGTATTACATACTTGTTTCCATTGTATTTAAAAGAGCATATGTTGGATCGACCAAACAAGGTGGCATCGTGATCGTAAAGCCAAGGTCAACCTAATATAATACTACTAACACCCATAGGAATTACATCGCACTCGATCTTTTTTCATAATTTTGCAATTTGATTAGTATTTGGCATCTAGACTTGATTGGGATAGAGGTGGAATCTACCCACGAGACCTTATAGGGACTAGGATGAGGAACTATGGTCAATCCTAATGATTTAACTGTATTGGCAGAAACGACATTGACACAACTCCCGCTATCAACTATTATCTTGAGCATCTTATCCCCTATCTTAACAAAAGTCTGTAGGATGTTAGTCCTCCAATCTTCCTAGTCCTTAGTTTGAGTTTGGGTCAAGATAGATCTAACCACTCCTAGTAGATCTTCAGAATCAAATGTTTCCTCCTCTCCATCGTACTCATCTATCAGATGGGTATCAGCCTCATAGACCTCTCCCTCAGGCTCAACAAGGGGCTCGGATTCAGTCTCAGGTAACTCATCTATATGAAGGGAACTGGCTGATCATATGTCATGGTTTGTTGCATCTAAAGTATTTAATCTGGGGGTTGGGATTTCTCTGGACCTCTACAGATTTGCCCTTATCCTCCCTCTGGGGTATAGGGGTACTATTCTGGGGTCGACTCAACTCGGTTCGGCTTGTACTGGGTCGGCTAGTGTTGGGTTGACTCGAATAAGTCTGGCGGGGGTCTGAGTACTGGGTAGGTATGGGACGACTAAGATAGGCCTAGCTAGATCCTAGATATGGGCTAGGGCTCTTAGTAGCCTCTGATTTATGATAGGGTGGCCCTCTCTAAAAACGTTCATAATCCCTATCAACTTGGTAAGCTTCATCTAAATCGTGTACCCTTCTCAGGTAGAGTCTCTTTGAATATATGCTCTCAAGCCATACCTAAACTTGGATAGGGTGACTTCCTCAGACTGAAAGATATTACACCTCATTGTATACTCTTGGAATATAGCAATGTATTCATTCACAGTTTTGCTACCCTGAATTAATTCCTGTCATTGGTCCAATAGGCTCTGGTCATACGATGTGGGGATATAATTGGACCGAAGTCTAGCCTTCATGGCACGCCAGGTGACTATGGAGTCCCTACCCTCTAGTGCTTGCCTTCGCTCTATAGTGGCCCAGTATAACTTAGCCTGTCGTACTAACTTAAGCTTGGCAAATCTAAACTTACGCTCCTCAGACATGTCATACCAGTCAAAGTACTGGTCCATCTCTTCCTCTCAATCTAGATAGTTCTTAGGGTCCATATAGCCATCGAAAGTAGGTGCTTCAAGTCTGACACTTCTAAGGGCTCTTTCTTCTTAGTCTACTGCCTCATGATTGGGTCTTCTAGGGAGGACATGTAGGACTGGATCAGGTCGAGGTGGTCTCCTAGGCCCATCCCCAAAGTAAGGATCATGATGTGGAGGTCCCCTAGGGTTTGGCCTTATGTAGAGGTTAGGCTTTTGGGCTCTCCTAGGATGAGATGGAGTCTCATGATCGACTCAGTGTGGGCCTCATGAGCTTCTTCTAGGATGCCTAACCTAG
Organism: Calamus simplicifolius; assembly: GCA_900491605.1. Lineage (NCBI taxonomy): Eukaryota > Viridiplantae > Streptophyta > Magnoliopsida > Arecales > Arecaceae > Calamus > Calamus simplicifolius. The sequence continues at coordinate 125,937 of UESW01001444.1, read as the reverse complement.
TTTCGACTTGATCGAACCTATACCCTAATCTAGCCTCAGATTGCTTGATGTCTTGGTTCATTCGGACTAGTTGTTCAGTGATGATCCTTAAGTGATCCTCAATATTTTGATTAGCCATGGGTTCAGCTTGTAATGGAGGTGGTGATGGGCAAAAAGATGCTCCTGATCTAGTGCATATGCGAACACAATCAAACACACAAGACTCAGACTGACTCGGACTATGGTATGCTAGACCTAGTCATCCAGAGTAAAGGATTTGGCTTAATGCAAGCCAATCTAATAGTAACTCTTCAATTGGCCAGTTGGGACAGGTGGGAGGGGGGAGGTTCGTCCCGCAAATTGCAAGTGCCTAATTAGAATAACCCCAACACTCCGCTTAAGTCGTTTGACATTTGACCTCCCTTCTAGACACCAATTTCAGAGCACACGCCATATTGATTTGTATTAGTCTCCTCCAATATACTAGACCGACTGTTGGTGTCCCTAGCCCTCTAGGGCAAATGTCAATTAAATTGCTACTCAGTTTTAGATTAGAGGCTTGGGATCGGAATGCACGGATGGTTGTTTTGGGCCAAGAAAGGGGTCTCAATCCCTCCCTTATCTGACATTAATGAGAGCCCTTAAGAGTAATTTAATGCAGATGAATGACAAGCAAAACACAAACCCTAATCCAGAAATCTATAAATAGCAATAAATCTCAATTTTTTTCACATATCGAATTAAATTCTTAGAAAATAATGAAAAATACTTGAAATTATAACAAATCTAGATAAATAAATTTCGTAATTTTCTGATGTGTATGCAGGCAGAAATAATTCGATTAACAAAATCTTAGGAATTTTCATGTTTTCAGGCATGCAATTAATTCACAGATCGAATTAAATTCTCAAAAATAACAAAAAATACTCTAAATTATAACGAATCCAAAGAAATAAATTTCGTAATTTTCTAATTTGTATGCAGGCAGAAATAATTCAATTAACAGATGATATACTGATAATAACGTAAATTAAAAATCAAGCCCTAACCATGCTCTGATACCAAACTGATGCAGGACCGATTCGTATGCAAATAAATTTTATATGATTAATGATTTCAGTTGATTAATCTTCCGAAGTAATAGCCTAAGAGGGATTCAGGAAAACTCACAGGAACTCCGCACGCGAAACAGTTCCCCAGAAAAGTAAAGAAGAAAGATTGCCAAGGCTAAGAAGCCTCGGTAGGGCTTGCTCTCCTTCAATAAAGTTACTAGTAGATTAAAGGGGGTGTACCTAGCAGGAAGGAAAGATCAAAGTGCTGAAGGGGTCGCTCTGACTGGCGGATGCGCTCTGGATGACCAAGCCTCGAGCTCATGGATTTGCGGCTAAGTATCCGCTGACCTGGATGGCGATCACCTTGAATCCTGGATTCGTGATTACTGAGGGACATGCAAGAACACCATCCAAGGGTTAAAGAACAAGAGAGAAAAGTCAGATTAGAGGCAAAGAGGCAAGGAAGAAGTAGAGAAGGAAGGGCAGCCAAGAGGCTTTTGGGCGTCCACTAGAGGAAAACAAGGGCGGCGGCCAGGGTTTCTTCTGGAGATTGGGATGTTGGCATGCGCAGGAGAAGGGAATCAAGAGCACCAGAGAACCAAATAACAAAACTCACAATAACTCAAAACTGGATTGATTGATTAATAATTCAAAGATGCATAATTCATACAAGAGGGTCTGTTTTATAGAGCAAGAGATTTAGGGCCTAAGTAAATACAGATATGGAAAGAAAAGGGACGCCCACTTTCTTCCTAAAGTATAGATTAGATTACATGGAAAAAAAACTTCATGCCATACAAATCTCTTTCAAAAAAGGCAATTTAAGGGCAATAAAGGGCGTCCCTTTGTTGTTTCTTTGGGCTGAAATTCTTCCAAATAGGGTTGCATAATTTGAGGGATTGAGGCTTGCCTGCTTGCTCTGCTAAGTGGCATGTGGAATGCTTGTGCTGGAGGATGGCAGGTGTGTGGCTGGCATGTGACTTCTTATGTAGGTGTGGCGTCAATTTGAATTTAGCAGTTGCTCTGTTTGACTGTGATGGCCTTGTTTTCTGCTCCAATACTGGTGTCTCCTCTTGTAAGCTGAATGAACTTAATACAATATCAACTGGACTGGACACATATAAGACCAACTGGACTGGACAGGACTCAAATTGACCCAAGCTCATAATGAGCTGACTCAATATGACCCAAACCCTAATAACGAGTACCAACTCAAAAGACATGACTCAAATGCCCAAACAAAAATAAAATTAGATCCAACTTAAAATAAAATAAAATAAACCTAGTTTCCAACTAAATCAAACCCTACAAACCTAATCAGATATTCATAGAGGATTAAGAATTCTCTGCCTGATCCTGGTGCCCGCACCATCCAGGCTCATCTAACTTTGGCTCCTGTCAACTTTGGCTCCTGATGCTAGTCCTCAAGCCACTTAATCATTGACTCCTTCTCATTTCGAACGAAGTCATTATGTAGTGGATTAGCATCTTCAACTCCACTTTCTTAATGCACTTCAGTTTGAATCGAAGATTGTAGTGAGATGATTCCTTTTTGTTGTGAATCAATGCAAATGTGGACCAGTTGCGCTCAGATCCATGGGAGGAGACCAAATGGGAGAGGATCTAGATTGCCAATGTCATGAGGTTTTGAGCTGCCTTTTCCCCCCAAAGTCGACCTACCATTCAGCTGCAAATATGAGGAATCAAAGGGCAGATCGGATGCTACTTGTCAACTAAGTTTAGAGTACAACCAATTGTAATCATATGCAAAAAAACCTGGAGATGTTTTGCACCCTAGTCATAGCCACTCTCCTCGAAGGAGCAGTTACCTTCTTAGAATCCTTGCTTTGTTAAAAGGATACATAACACTTTTTCAATCCTAGCTCAAACATGTGATCAAATCAAACAAAAAAAATCTCACCTTCGCTAGATACATTGCTACAATTGTGGAATTGGACTCTATCTTGTATACCATATTGTGCAGGACGTCTAGAAGTTTTTCATTCATCCCAATTCCTGGGATGGTGTACTAGAACCTTAGATTCAAGTGTTAAGCTGCCAGTCATATTATTTAATTGATGAAACCAAATTAATAAGTAAATGATGGAAGAATTGCATTCAATAATTTTAATTGAATAAATCAATTCTTATCTACTAGATAGAACTCTCTACCCATCTAGTAGTCCCATCGCTGCACAATGATGTCAGTATAGTCATAGGCGTGTCTTGGATTCGCTTGCCTGATCTCCTCCTTCACATTCATCATTATATGATAAAGAAAGCCCATCCAGCTAACTCTTGCTATCCATGACCAGCCCTTAGCACTTGATGCAATGTGGTGATAATGTTCACCATTGCTTTTAGTTCTCACCCAAAACTATTGGTTGGTGACTATGCCCTTCATCTTAGCACCCTTTGTGTCAATCCTGTTATATCTATTGCCTTGCCACTTCTCACTTACAAATATCTAGCGGAGACCATTTCTTGTTTAGGATGTTGAATGCTATGTAATGTGTGGTAAACCATGTTATTGTGGGCCTCAAGATCTCAACCCCGATGTGCCTTCTCATCAGTGTTGAGACCCATGTGTGGGTGTAGATAAACTTGATGATGATTTGGGCTATCTCAACAACATATCTTACTTTATGGATCTTTCCAATATCCATTAACATCAGATCAATATAGCGCATTGTAAATGGGGTCTAGAAGATATATGGCCTTTGCATCAGCAACCCTCTAGTAGCCTTGTATTGTGTACCATTATTTGTGACGACCTATGCGATATGCTATTCTCTAATCTTATCAACCATATCCTCCTTTAGTATGAGGAGGTACTAGATATCATGCATTACATCCGAAGCATCTATAGACTTATGGAAGAACGTTTTCCTATCACAATAAGTAAGAAAATTGATGATGCTTTGTCTATTAGGTCTTGTCCATCCATCACACATTAAGGTGAGACTGTATGTCTCTCAACTGCTCTAGTAGGAGGCTGTCCAACTTTTTAACTCCTTACTCTGATTTAACAGGTCAACATATATGCTTTTGGGCTTTGAAGGATCAATACCCAAGCCAACTTTTCTAAACGACATTGATCATGGGCGGATAATAATTTTTCTCTATGGCATTTGCTTGTGATTGAAGAAAACCACTTCCCAATTGACTTTCACACGTTAAATTTCTTGTTCTTCACAACATTGTCTCAATTCTCTGCCACCATGAATCTCTACTTAGAAAGGCATGAGGATCAACATCACGGATTTCTGCATCTGAGTGGATCTACTTGGACTTTTTCCCTTTCTTGTTGTCAAAGGACCCAAACATGAAAGCTAGCTAACTTTGCTGCCTACTAGGTATCTTCCTCATTGGTGAGCTCCTATGGATACCTAATGAACCTATTCCAGCCATCTTGGAACCATCACCCTCGTACTATGTGGGCCTCACAGTGAAATGAGCCCTGCCTCTAACAATCTCCTCCCTTTGCAACTCTTGCCAACTGTCCCATGTAGCCTGCCTAATCATCTTCTCCATATCATCCGAATGTGACTCTTTTGTACTTATTTAAATCCCTTGAGTGGTAAGATGGTGGCTTTGTTGTCTATTGCTCTTTGTACCTTAACCTTCTTCTCTGCAACTCTTTGTTTCTTTACCTTGAAGTATTATCAACCATAACGGACCTCTTGCGGGACATTTTCTGCACTGGCTGACATCGAGATAGCTATGATGTAAATGCTACTTCAATTTGGTCATTTCGTCCTATCTTTGCATTGTAATAGTGACATTATCAGGTGGTTCAACCTAAAAGTGATATACTGAGAACTCGCCCCACATCCTCAATCCTTGCTCGACTCAAATGAATATTTACAAATTTAAAAAATAGTGCATTTTTATCATTAATTAAAATTATGATCATTGCATCATAAGATGATTCTAAATTATCCATATGAAATACTAATTTTTTATAATTTTATAAATTAATTTATATTTTTGCTTTGACGTTTAATTGACAATATTTAAACTTTTAGAGTATCTTAAAATTTTGATATACTGATTTGTGCAGCACCCATCTTGTAGGTGCTACATACATCTTTTTCCCATTTTATAATAATTTAATTATCTTTTTAAAAAGAGTAAATTTATATTATCATGTTAAAAATGATCAATATTTAGAAAATACTTCTGAAATATTGATTTAAAACTTTGGTGTCAAATAATTAATTTAGATTTATGCTTGGAAGCTCAACCATGAAAGCTATTTATTTATTAAGAAGATTGATGGAGAGATATAGAGAAAAGAAAAAAAAACCTTCATATGATCTTTATTGATTTAGAGAAAGCATAAGATAGAGTACTTAGAGAAATAATATGGCGGGTTTTAGAAAAAAAAAGGAGTTATCAAAAGGTATATAGAATTGATAAATGATATGTATGATAGAGCAATAACTATTGTTAAAACAATAATAGGAGAAACTAATGAGTTTTCAATTACTGTGGGCTTACATCAAGATCTGCCTTAAGTCCGTATCTTTTTGTATTAGTTATGGATGAATTAATTAAATATATTCAAAATGATATTCCATGGTGTATATTATTTGCAAATGATATAGTGTTGATTGATGAAACTAAATCTGGAGTAAATGCTAAGCTAGAGATTTGGAGAGATGCTTTAGAATCTAAAGGTTTTAAGATTAGTAGAACTAAAACTGAATACATGAAATGTAATTTTAGTAGAAGTAGAAATACAAATGAAGAAACGGTAAAGATTGCAAGCCAAGAGATATCAAGGAGTAAAAAATTTAGGTATTTCGGATTAATTATTCAGCAGAAAGGTAAAATAGGTGAAGATGTGAATCATAGAGTTAAAGTAGGATGGATTAAGTGGAGGAGTGCTTTGGGAGTATTGTATGATCAGTGCATCCCACTAAAATTGAAAGAAAAATTCTATAAAACTGCTATTAGGCCAGCATGCTATATGAAACTGAGTGTTGGGCAATATTAAAACAACATATGAATAAATTAAGTGTAACAGAAATGCGTATGTTAAGATGGATATGTGGTAAAACTTTAAAAGATAGAATTAGAAATAAACATATAAGAGAAATGATAGGAGTAGCTTCAATTGAAGATAAAATGAAAGGAACTTGATTACAGTGGTTTGGACATATACAACATAGACCTTTAGATGCTTCAGTTAGAAAGTGATATTTTAACAATTCATGGTAAGGATAAGAGGTAGAGGTAGACCTAAACTAACATGGACAGAAATAATTAAAAAAGATATAACTATTTGTAATTTAAATATCGACTTGGTCCTTAATAGAGCAAAGTGAAGGAAGCAGATTCATGTAGTCGACCCCATGTAGTTGAGAAAAGGCTTAGATGAGTTGAGTTGAGTAGTTGTATTTTAGAAAATACTTCTAAAATATCTACAGATAATATTGATTTTTCATAAATTTTTAACTTAATTTAATATTTTTAATTATTTTATTTAGAAAATTAATTTATTATTATAAATTTTTGAAAATTTGATTTTAGTTTAAATTTATGTAGCATCCAACTAGAGGTGCTATGTACATTTTTTTCTAGTCCTTGAACATGTGCTAATCACCATTAATTTTTAAATTTACTAAAATATAGGCCTAGGTTGTAAAATTAATAAACATACCCAAATTTCGACACATTAAAACAAAATTGGGGTAGAAAGTAGGCAACATAACTCCAATCATCTTTCTAATTCTACGGTCTTTTTTTTAAAATTTTGGTATTTTCTTATTAATTTTTAATTTGAAAGCATATTTTTATTTGAAAAAAATATTTAACAAAAAATAATACTTGGTTTATATGAATAGATAATGCTTAGACCTATAAGAATCCTAACTTTTTGCATGATTTCCCTATGCTTTTTTTTTTGGGAGATTTAAGGTGGGGAAAAAATATAAAAAAGAGAAGAAGGAGAATGGAAGAGTCTTACCCGATTTTGGGTAGAATCTTCCCTCTTTTACCTTAAATCTTTTGAAAAAGTCAAGATTATATGAAGTTTAGAGATCACTGGAGGTCACAGCCTCCTTCTCCCCTTTTAAGAGGGTTCACATGAGGTCACACGACACCCAACATGGCCTCCCACCCAAAAACCATCTGAATTGGACCGAATTGGGGGCTTAGCATGGTTCAGATTGGTTCCTGGTCCGTATCGAACCAAAACACAAATTGATCCAATTTTCGATCAGTTTGGTTTGGTTCTACTTACCATAGATGGTACACATTGATATGGAATATCATGTTTGATATCTTCACATCTTATAGAAGGCATGGCTTTAAACCAATTGGAATAGAAAAAATGATTCATATAACTAACGATAACTAGTTTGGGATGAAAGCTTTATTGTTGTATATATAGCTACATATTTCTATGATAATGCTTCTTCATGATATATCACCCACTACAAACCATACCGATTACTATAGCTTAGCTTAAAGTTTTAGATTTTTACATATAAAATTTTCCCTCCACTTTCTTGGATGGCAGTCAACTTCCCAGTATCTACCACTTTTGCCCACCAAAAGTCAGGTCAGTTACCAGACATTGTCTTGGTGGTTGAAGGCTTGGAGCAGCTTGGCTCCAACAATGGTGATGATAGAAAGTTCTGAGTGGGTGGTTGCAAGATTGGGTTTGTTGGTCTCCTTGGCTTCTACTTTGATGACTCCCATCACCTCATTATCAATGATTAAATGTCCCTTGGCCTCCTTAGCAGTTACCTTTACTGCAATTGCTGGCATAATATTGGATCACTGCTATGAAAGAGTATTGTTGTTGTTGATCTTGAATGGGAGAACAGAGTCAGAGTTGGTGCTACTTCTACGAGTACTGCAAGAGGTGTGGTAGGGGTGGTTCTTTGTGCTGCAAGTGTTAAGGAGGATTTTTGAGGGGGGACATGGCAAGGTGGCTCCAAGTGCAAACGGAGAGTATGATGGTGTGAGGTGGAATAGGTAGGGTGAGTTGTGGGTCCAAGATGAGGAGGTGATAAGGCCTTTCTAAGGTGATGATGGGTGGTGGTAGATTATAATCAGTCACTATTAGTGGGATTGGAAAGAAGGGGAAGAAAGTCTACACTTTCAACTGGTATAACTAGTTATCTAGTGGACCATCTAAACCATGCACTTGAAATGAATGTTTCAAACAGAATATTGTTTGGATTCACCAGGTGTTCGTGGTGAAACCCTCTCTGTTATGAACTTGAACCAGAGGTGTTGATTAAAATTGCTGTTTAGGTTTTAGAAAATGGGGATCTTATTTTGTGCAAGGAAATCTACTACAAAGAACATTCAATTAAATTTTACTATCATGCATCCCTTTTATCATTGGACAATCTGTATGAGTGAGACATGAGTTTTGTTGGACAATATTCTATTGTATCTTTGGCATCCAGTTCTTCTTTTGCCTTTCTAACGCTTTAAAAGGTTAGAATACTATTTCTTTTGTCTGTATATTTGATATTCTATTTTCTCCCTCCTATTGCATAATCTTTTCTATAATACTGGAGAAGTTCACTGAAAATGAAATAAGTGTGGAATATTTTGGAAGAGAAGTCCACAATCATTCATTGAAAGGTCGAGAAAATATATACAAAAAAATGTGAAGATCCTCAAAAATATAAAAAAAATGTTTAAGTAAGGTAACTAATTAGATAGAATATTCTGCTAGCAATTTTTCAAATCTGCCTAAGGTAATTAATCAGAAAAATATTCTGTTAGCAATATTTCAATCTGCTTAACAATCTTTCCTAATTTTTTATATTACAATTAAATACAATACAGCTAACTTTCTAGAATGTTTTCTTCATTAAGTTTTTTTTTTTTTTTTTTTTTTTTTTTTTTGTATCGTAGAGGTTTTGTAGGTTTCACATATTATTCATAGTTAGTTTTTTTTTTTTTTCTTTGCAGGATACTGTTTTAACCCATATGCATTAAGTTGTGGGCATCTTTTTTGTAAAGGATGTGCTTGTTCTGCTGCTTCTGTGCTACTCTTCCAGGGCCTCAAGGAAGCACCTCCAGGAGCTAAGTGTCCCGTTTGTAGAGCAGTAAGTTTTTTATATTTAGTTTTTTTATTTTTTTCACCCTTATTTTCTTTTATTGTGATTCTTGTAACATAATTATGATATTTAAATTTAATAAAAAAACCTGCATTTTAAGTGCTGGGCCATTATGGATATGGTTGTGGGACATTTTCTTCATAGGGTGAACAAAACAATGTAATGCATAATTTGCCCTCTATATATTCTGATGCGGATCAATGCTCCTATTTCCTCTTGTCATCTCTATTGTGGCTTGTGTGTGTCCACATGCATGTATGCATGTGTGCATCTTGTACATGTACATGTGCATGCACATGGATGCGCATGTGCTTGTGCGTGCATGCATGTATAGGGGCTGTTGTGCATATGGTTCTAATGGTGTATGGTTATTTAAAGAGGATCGATTAATTAAAAATTGTGCATCAAAATCAAGTCGAAAGGAATATCCATTACATATTTGTATGTCATATCCTATGATAATGTTTAGGCAATCACTTCCTAGACATTTTGCACTGTTACATGATTTACATGTCAGATTTCTAGAGTAGATGTTGCTCTGTGTTCCATAAAAGGCCAATTCCTGAAGCAGTTTTGATGGACTGTATCATAGACAGTGTGGATGGCTGATGATTTGTGAGATGTCAATTGCTATAGAGTTGAGGCCTCAATATTAAAGAAACTTCATCTTCTTATGGTTCTTGAGTACTGAATGTAACCTTTTAAGTCTTGCATCACATTTACACCACTTGTGGTAAAAGATTTGTGAGGTTGGTAGCACTTCCATCAAAATGCTGTGTTGCAAGGCATCCAATGGAAGCGACCACTAATCAAAAACCAAGCATCCTGCACTAAAGGATAAACTTCCAGCCCATAACATATGACACTTCAAACGTTTGGTACAGTTCTAAGTAGACTCAATTATCGTTGTCCACATCAACACAACGAAGCTCCAAGGAGATAGATGGCACCTTAGACCTGTAGACTGTATCAATTAAAGTGGGGTAAGAAAAGTTGATGATATGATGATTACATATGCACTGCAAGCACAATTTGATGAAACGATTAAGAGGCAATCTTGGGATGAGACGGACATAGTATGAAAGGTTTTTTTTTAGTGGGATGGCTAACTATTTATGAGTGAAGCCTTAAATGGCCATGTTAAATAAGAAAAGGAGGACGTTACAAGCTTACAGCTGTATCTAGGCTAGGGACTTGGAGGTGAAAATGCGACAGATTTGTAGTTTAATTTATAATGACAACTATAAGTACAAATTTTTGAAAAATAGAAAGAGAGTGCAGTGCCAGCGGTCTCAAGAGTGGAGTTTGCCTGCCACTGATAAGTTGGTGCTCTTTTGGGAAATGAGGATATGAGTTTCATAGACTATATAGCCATTATTGGTTCATTAAACTAGGCATATTATAAGAAGGATTTAATTAAGATAATTCAATAATATGGAGGTTCAAAAGGAAAGGAAACCCTCCTTAATTAGATTATTTCACTTGGAGAATTGTGGTGGGCGAATGGTTAATAAATGCTTCAATACAAACATTTGAGAAGTTTCATTGTCATCCAGTATCCAAATCAAAATTTTATATATCACCTAATATTTTTGGTTTAATTTACAAACAACCTGAACCCTTTTCTCCTGTTCAACTGATCCCATGTCCCTTTTTTTGTTAATCTATTAATCTTATCTTCTAATCCTAAAGACTTAAAATGAGAATTTCAAATACCCAAAGGCAAAATTATGCCTCTACTAAAATATCAGATTTAACATACGATATTGTAATAGATCATTGCTTAAATGCAATAATGGCAGGTTGCTTTTCGTGCCATTACCTTTCTTGATACCCTTTTCAATTTTTTATTTATTTAATGAAGGAGAAGAAACTTACACTATGTGGGGATGTCAATGATATTATGTAAGAGAAGAAAATTCTGGTTTAAATCTTATTCTATCGGTTTGGACTATTTGCTGAATTTAAATGTGAAAATTCCGTATAGATGGAATAGCTTGTCATAAGATTATGAAAATTTGGCAGTCATTTAATCCTGCCATCTTTGGATGCAGGTTGGTGTTTATAATGATGCAGTGCATATGATGGAGTTGGATCTTCTGTTAAAGAACAGGTGCTCGAAGATTATTTATTTCCCATTTTGACTTTTTGACTTTTATGCTGTTGCTAATTGCCAAGACAAACCCTCTCACTAGCATATTCATTAGATGCAAAGAGTACTGGAAGGAGAGGCTGCGAGCTGAGCGTTCTGAGATGGTGAAGCAATCGAAAGAGTATTGGGAGCTGCAGACAATTTCTGCAATTGGATTCTAGCAATGGAATGTAATCATGAGGAACCACCAACTGAGGCTATTCTTAAGTGCAGTACCGGGGTTGACAAATTTCCATTGATGGTCATGCAAGTGTCTTGATTCTCTTGTTCTAGTTGTCAGAGAACTTTCCACAAGGAGATTGCCTGATTGTGAATTCTTCGTAAGCGAGTTATACAACCAGGCTTTAGTTAACTTCTACCAATTATAATATTATAACAATTAACATTATAATATAAAAGTTGTTATACTTTAATGTTATAATATTTTATTTAATGTTATATATTTATCATCACCAAAAAATTTAATATAACAACTTTATTAGAATATATATGAAATTATAATATAATATAATAATATATATAATATTAAATTTAATATTGTAATATAATTTATTATTTATAATAATTGTGACATAAGTTATATTAATATCGTATGAGGTGTATTAAACTTATAATTCATTGATATCAGGATTTTTGTTATAAATTTTTAAAAAATAAAGTTTATTGGTTTTTAAATATCAGGAAAGAATAATAGATTTACAATAAACCCGAATTTATATATTGTGGAAATAGCGTTTCATTTTGTACTTAATTTAAAAAAAAATTGCTAACTACACCCACAACTTAACTCACTACACCCATCCTTTTTTTGTAAATCCCTAAATTACCCCCACCTCATTTCACTCCTCACAATTTCTCAGCACGCCCCACCCTTCCCCCCCGTTTTCGTCCGCGCCGCCCCCCCCCCCCCCCCCCCCCGTGCCCTCCACCGAGCTCCTCCTCCCCTCCCGGCCAGATCGATCTCCGGCACCTACAATATTCGGCCGGTGAGTTAAATCCTTTTTTTTTTTACTTTGTGTGAATGCCGGCGGTCCGGAGCTCCCTCTCCGATGGGTTGTCCAGCATGGGAGCTCCCATGCCGGCGGTCCGGCATGAGAACGAGGAAGGGAGCCGGCGGCCCGTCGGTTCCTTCCTCGGTAAGGTTTTTTTTTTTTTTTTGTGAATGCCGGCAGCCTGTGTCCTGTGTCGAAAACCTATGTTCGGTCCTGTGTCGTCGAACATATGTCCTCTGTTCGGTCACACAGGGCCGAACAGAGGCCATAAGTTCGGCGACACAGAGCCGAACATTTTCCCTCTGTTCCGCCCTGTCAGATCGAACAGATGTTGAACTCGGTGCGGGGCTTTGTGGTTGTGTGAATGGGGAGAAGGATATGGGGCCCGGGCCATCGGATGCGCAGACAAGAGGGTACTCAAATTATTTTTTCAATATTTATAAAATTGAGTGATTTATTGAGTTATTTCAAAATCTTTAATAAAATCGGCATGCCACCGGCACGGGCCGGCACGGGGCACTAATTGATGGCCCGGCACGCGTATTATTGGCCCAACAAGTATAGTATTATTGGATCTTCTTCGCGTATTGTTGGTCCGGCACACACTGGCACGGGATGGCACGAATGGAACGGGATGGCACGGGATGGAATGTTTGACATTAATCGAATTGTATACAAACAATTTGCACACATAAGAAGATAAAAAAAATGATATTGAAACTTTCATTTCATTTCAATTGCATTGAATGTTACATAAACAAAATGTTGACTTTGTAACAACCAATGCACTCTACAACTCAATAGTCTCGCTAAGTATAACATCGGACATATATTTTCTCTAAACTGTTGAATCCTAGATTCATATGAATTGGTCCATCCGGAAGCACAAGGTAAATGGTATTTTTGCCAGTTGGTTGCTATTGGCGGTACTGGATGACCCGGCAACAAGAAAACCTACAAAGAGTAATCAAGTTTAAAAAATCGTCAAGAATAATAGCAATGTCTTAAATTGACAAAGAGTAATATATTTAATACCTCAACAAAATGGTTGCGATTAACGAAGGCCACTGCAATGTCTTTACGGGATACAAGAGGAAGAGGCACCGATCTGAGCGGTAAGAATGTCAGACATTGTTGCAAGGAGAGGTGGTACAGGACAACATTGTAGCATGATGCTATAAGATGCCCCATATCTGGCATAGTCATCCACCGGTCATATAGCGGATAATCCTCAAAATATGATAATGCATGAGCGATCTCATCAACCCTCCCCTCGACAGCATACAATGCGCGATAGTGCTCTATATGACAGTGTAACTATGTAATAAATCCCTCCTGACACGTGGCCAATCTTCCTCTCCGAAGCCAAGTAAGTCAGCAATTGCTTGGAATCCACAGTTGCCATCAGCTTTGACATCCTTGATGTGCTGGATGAATGGGCATCCACACTTCTTTGTACCACTAGCCCTCTTCTTTGATCCCTTTTCCTTTTCCTTTCCGCTTGTGCTTTTGTGCTTACCGCTCCTTTCGCAACCTAACTTGATTCTTGGTTTCCTAACATTGCTTCCCGAATCAGATGTTTTAATTACAATAACTAATCTGTTCCTCCTCCCAGCTTCCCGACACCAACTACACAATTCTTCTCTACTCTTGAATATCTACACATTAAATAGTATAATTTAGCAAGTATAGTATACAATTAAAACAAGTCAGAAACAATTGCAATCAAACTTATCATACTTCGTAAGTTGTAAATTCATTTGTGTAATCCATAACACAATCTGAGCCAATTTTGCTTGATTCGGTTGACGCATCATCCTACAAGGATAAAATATTATGTTAAATTTATATTTGGAACATAATGGTTTCGTTCGGCTAAGTATGGACGAACTGAATAGAAATGTTCGGCCTGCCCTGGTCGACCAGAATGCTTCGTTCGGCCACACTGGGCTGAACGAAATCATTATGTTCGGCATAACCTAGCCGAACAGAATGCATCTGTTCGGCCAGGTTAAGCCGAACATAATGTTTCGGTTTGGCCTGGGAAGGCTGAACATTTCTATTCCGTTCGGCCCTGGTAGGCCGAACGGAACGCGATCCGGAAAAAAAAAAGACGATACATTTTTTAAAAACGAACCTTATCGTCACCGTCGCCTTCCCAGATTACTAGTTGCTTCTCCATTGTTGAAATGAGAGCTACAAACCTTGTCTAGACCCTGATTTCAGAGAGAATCGTTGAGAGAGGGAGGGAGGGAGGGAGATGGCTGTGGCTGGGAGAGGAGTTTTGAAATTTTATTAGGGGTTTTGATCAGGTGGGTGTAGAGAGAAATAAGCAAGGTAGAAAAGTAATTACATCTTAGGGTATTTTAGGTATTCTAATTTTAAGTAAGTATGGGTGTGGAGAGTAATGTTTGGGGCGCCAATAGAATTTCCCATCATATAATAGCATGCATCTTTTCATGCAACGGTTCTAGCGGGTTCAGTTGAAATTTACTTAGATTTAGACTTCGCATATCTCACAATATTTGCATAGATTGCATGTGGTCTAATAATTTAAGGTTTTTAGATGCATCTGATTTATTCTAGCATCAATTAGCTTCTATTCAATCTTATTCTGAGCGTAGTTGGAGGATTTGATTCAAATCATATGAACTTATGCTACCTAACTCAAATAGACTAGCAAGTAATGTCGGATAGGAGTAACATAATTGTTGGTATGTCAAACTAGATCATGGTTGCTGTTGATGCTGGATCACCAGATTTTTCTCTTGCTATGAGATCTCTTTTTCTGAAGGAAAAATCCCCCCCTTGCCTTCTCCTTCTTCCTTTTTATCCTCTTCTTTTATTTATTTTATTATTATTTTTGGTTTTAATCCAGAGGTCCACGTGTTGGATAAGTGTTCATCTTTTATCTTTCTTGCTACGTGGTCATTCGGTGATAATTAATAATAAGGATATTAAGAAACTTATTCATGAAGATAAGGATTTTCATGATGACCTTGATTATCCCAAGGGAATGTCAGGGTTAGTGGGGACGTCAAAGTCAGAGAAAGGTATCTGGCTCTAAAATAGAGGTTCAGTGTCTCTTTTTTCTGGATAAACGGCGGTGTTTCAGTGCTTGTCTTATTCGCACCATTTAAAGCGTTATGATGCTTAGCATTTCTCGATTTGAGGGCCCCCTAGGGTCGGGGACCGCCCAGGATTAGGGGCCGCCCGGACTCTGGGGGCCGCCCAGGACTGGGGCCGCCCAGGACTGGGGGCCGCCCAGGTCCGGGAGCCGCCTAGGACTGGGGGCTGCCCAAGTCCGGGGCCGCCCAGGCTCTGGGGGCCGCCCAGGACTGGGGGCCGCCCAGGTCCGGTGGCCGCCCAGGCTCTGGGGGCCGCCTAGGACTGGGGGCCGCCAAGTCGGGGGCTGCCCAGGCTCTGGGGGCCGCCTAGGACTGGGGGCCGCCCAGGACTGGGGGCCGCCCAGGTCCGGGGGCCGCCCAGGCTCTGGGGGCCGCCCAGGACTGGGGGCCGCCTGGACTCTGGGCCGCTCAGGACTGGGTGCCGCCCAGGTCCGGGGGCCGCCCAGGCTCTGGGGGCCGCCTAGGACTGGGGGTCGTCCAAGTCCGGGGGCCGCCCAGGCTCTGGGGGCCGCCTAGGACTGGGGGCCGCCCAGGTCCGGGGGTCGCCCAGGCGTTGGGGGCCACCCAGGACTGGGGGCCGCCCAGGACTGGGGGCTGCCCAGGCTCTGGGGGCCGCCCAGGATTGGGGGCCGCCCAGACTCTGGGGGCCGCTTAGGATTGGGGGCCGCCCAGACTCTGGTGGCCGCCCAGGGCTGGGGCCCGCCCGGGTCCGGGGGCTGCCCAGGCTGGGGCCGCCCAGGACTGGGGCCGCCCAGGCTCTGGGGGCCGCCCAGGACTGGGGGTCGCCCAGACTCTGGGGGCCGCCCAGGACTGGGGGCCGCCCAGGTCCGGGGGCCGCCCAGGCTCTGGGGGCCGCCCAGGACTGGGGGACGCCCAGGACTGGGGGCCGCCCAGGCTCTGGGGACTATATATTATTTTTCAATTATTTTTATTTATTATCCATATCATATGCCCCCTCGCCCATCTTCCTTGTATTCAAGTATGTTATGCACGTGCAAGGGAGAAGGGCGGAAAAATTCGAATTTCAAAACGTCCAGTACATGATAAGTGACATTTCAAAAAAGGGAAAAAGAAGGGGAGGCGCATATCTCTAAGAGGATAGCGTCTTTTCATTTGTCCGGCTCCACTGATGGACCACCACGTGTCCTTGTGGCGCTCGAGGCGTTGCGTCTGATACATATAAAGAAAGGAGGGAGCCATCCCTTTCCCTTTATCCTTAATTTTGTGTATCTCCCTGCGTTTTTACTTCCTCAAGCCCAGGTCAGTCGATTCCTTCCTTTTCCCTTTCTTTCTTTATGGATTCCCCCGTAGATAGGAAAGGTAAGGGCCCCATGGCTGAGCCCTCCCGAGAGGAGATTCTCCAAGCACGTCGACAGGCTTTGGGAGGGGTAGTCATCCGTGGGGACCAACCCGTTACTCGGTCTATACAGCCCGTGTCTAGGTTATTGTCTCAGTCCCCTAGGGTTTCCTCTTCGTCTACCAGTCGTGAGGTAGGACCTCCGTGGTTGTTTCTAAACTAGCTAGACCGGCGGACGTTGCTTCTATTATATCCTCTCAGGATCTTAGGAACCTTAGGGCTCAGTTCGGAATCCCTGACAATATTCGGCTCTCCGTTCCCCTTCCTGAGGATAGGGTCACTCTAGGGCGACCAGGTAAGGTCGCTTTGTATGAAGAGTTTTTTAAGGGGGGTCTACGACTGCCCTTACACCCTTTTTTTGTAAATCTATTGAACCGATATCGCCTTATCCCTGCACAGCTCACTCCCAATTCTATTCGCGTTATATTTTCATTTCTAGTGCTTTGTTCTTTTCATGGAGCTTCCGCTCGACTTTCCTTATTTAGAACACTATATAGGATTCGGAACCCAGTTAGGGACGGATGGTGGAGTTTTGCATCGAGGCCTAAAAGGGTTCTTAGGCTTAATCTCCCTTCTAAGATCAAAGGGTGGAAATCCCGGTTTTTCTATGCACATCTGGAGGGGTTGGGTGTAGATTGGGGTATCCCGGATACCAGTTCTAATCAGAATGCGAGCGTTGATGAGAGAGACCGCGAGCTCTTCAACACTCTTATCTCTACCATTATACCCCCCAGTAAAGAATTGTTATCGGAGGATAATCTCCGGGAGATTGCGTTCGTGCCGGTGTCGCTGGCTGCAGCGCCCGGTGAGCCTCGAAGAATTCATCTCTCTCCTTTCTTCTTTTCATTTCTCTTCTTTGTATTCTTAGTTACCATATTTGGTGTCTTTTTAGCTAACCCTATGTTCACTATATTGCAGCAATGAAGTTTTCTCGAGACTTTTTGGTATCAAACCTTCGAAAGAGAGAGAGGGGCGAGCATGGCGCGGCGGGGAACGGACTTAAAAAGTTTCGTCAGTCCGAATCGGATTGTCAGGTTCAGCCTCCGGCGGTGATTCCCGAAGCGACCTTAATAGAAGATAGCGAAGAAGAGACGAGTCCTCCAACGGGGATCCCGATAGGAGATCCTGTCGAGAGAGAGCTTCCGGAAGTCACCCTACTCCCCAATAAGAGTGCTGGGGGATCTGTAGGGAGTGCGGAAGCAGTCGAAGTTGATTTGCCAGGTCCTTCTTTGTCAAAGGAAGTGGGCGCTCCTGCTCCCACTCCTTCAGAAGCTTTAGGAAATCTATCTCCATCTCCTCAACCGCCTAATCAGGGCGCTGGGTACAAAAGTTGTCTGTCGGAGACAATTCTTAAGCTTGCGATCCTGCCCAGGTTCCAGGATAAAATGAGGAAGGTAACACAAGAAGAGTCCTTTGACACCATGTTCACAGCTGCGCTTCAGGTAAGGTTTTGATCTTTCCCTTTTGTGGTTATCGAATTCAAGCATTTAATGAATGTATTTTGCAGATGTCAAACGGCCTTTTTGTATTGCGTGAAAACTTAAACAAGGCCAAGTCTCGGAGTGCGAGCTTAGACAAAGAATTAGCGGAGACGAAGGCCCGAGAATCAAAAGCACTACACGATCTCCGGGTTATTCGTGAGGATTATCGGACCTGGCGGGGAAAGGCGGAAATGGAGCTGCAGAGCTTAGATGCCCAATTGTCCGAGGTTCGGGCAAAGTTGTTGCCAACGGAAGAGAGGTTAAAAGAGACCACTCTTAGACTAGAGCATACTGAAAACCGGGCTGATAACGCGGAAGCTACGGCTCGTGACGCTGTAGAGAAGTTAGTTCTAGCCGAGAAAGACGCTAAGAACTCTCTCGACAAAGCTACAACAGTGGTGACGGAGGCCCGGGAGAAGATAGCTGCGGTCGAGGCTAAGGCCCGGGAAAAGATAGCTGTGATTGAAGCCGAGGTCCGGGAAAAGGTAGTTGTGGCCGAGGCCAAAGCTCAAGAAAGGGTGGCCGCGGCTGAAGTCGAAGCTCAATAGAAGGTGGCCATAGCCGAAGCCAAGGTCCGGGATGCTATTAAGGAGTACAAGGGCTCCCCGGATTTTGAATCGGAGTTCCAGGAGGCCGCTCTAGATGCCTTTGTTCAGGGCTTCGAGATGTGTAAGCAGAGGCTAGCCCGACACTTCAACTTAAAGGACCTTGAACGCTTTCGAGCTGTGGACGAAGAAATTCCTGACGTGGAGGCCGAAGACATGGCGGGTAGGGTGGCGGCAACCAATCCTGCTGCAGAAATGCCTCTTACTGAGGAGCCGGCCTCCGATCCCAATATAGAGAAGGATCATTCAGGGAATTGATTGAGGATGCCTAAATTTGTTTTGACTTTAATTTTAGTTTTTAAAGGACCTCTTTTTGTAATGAACATCTATTTAGTTGAGGAGACTTTATAAAGTTTCCTAATAGATTGACTTTAAATGAGCAGATGCTATCCTTTGTTTATTTGGTATTATTTAATATTTCGTCTGCCTATGGATTAGGGAATCCGTTCATGAGTTGGCAGGAAATCATAGTCATCGGGTTGTTTTCCGGTGTGTTGTATTAAGATATAAGTCCTAGAATGTTGATAAGGCAGCCTAGGGGCCCCTATAGGGGAGTTAATTCTGGGTTCAAGGAAGCATGAAGCTCTTGGGACCGTGGGGCCACTTAGTGTTTATCGTGGTTTGGGACCGCTTGAGTCACGGACTTGAACCTCCTCAGGGGCGAATCATGCCAGCCCGGGGGTGTCCTTTGGACTGTAGGGCCACCGCCGAGTCGTCTATCGTAGTTTGGGGCCGCTTGAGTCACGGACTTGAACCTCCTCAAGGGCAAATCATGCCGGCCTGGGGGTGTCCTTTGGACTGTAGGGCCACCGCCGAGTCGTCTATCATAGTTCGGGGCCGCTTGAGTCACGGACTTGAACCTCCTCAGGGGCAAATCATGCCGGCCTGGGGGTGTCCTTTGGACTGTAGGGCCGCCGCCGAGTCGTCTATCATAGTTCGGGGCCGCTTGAGTCACGGACTTGAACCTCCTCAGGGGCAAATCATGCCGGCCTGGGGGTGTCCTTTGGACTGTAGGGCCGCCGCCGAGTCGTCTATCATAGTTCGAGGCCGCTTGAGTCACGGACTTGAACCTCCTCAGGGGCAAATCATGCGGCCTGGGGGTGTCCTTTGGACTGTAGGGCCGCCGCCAAGTCGTCTATCATAGTTCAGGGCCGCTTGAGTCACGGACTTGAACCTCCTCAGGGGCAAATCATGCCGGCCTGGGGGTGTCCTTTGGACTGTAGGGCCACCGCCGAGTCGTTCTGAAGAATTATCTAAAATATGTGTTCAAATGTGCAGACTCATTTAATATTCGGACAAATACATTACATTACTGGTAGTATGGTCGAAGATTGTCTGCATTCCACGTTCGGGGGATTAGCTGTCCATTTAGGTCTTCAAGCTGGTATGCTCCACGGTGAAGAACTTCTCTTAACCGATAGGGCCCTTCCCAATTCGGAGACAATTTGCCCCCTTCCGTCAGTTTGGATATCGAAGCTTTTCTCAGAACTAAATCTTCCTGACGGAAATTCTTCGAGCGGACGCGGGTATTATAATACTTCGCTACCTGCTGTTGGTATGCCGCCATCTTAATTCGAGCTCGATCTCTTGCTTCATCAATGAGGTCAAGATTGGCTCTTAAATTAGGAAGGTTGTCTGCTTCGTTGTACGTTTCCACTCGGCTACTTGGTAAGCCAATTTCGACGGGAATAACAGCTTCGGAACCAAAAACCAAGTTGAAGGGCGTTTCTCCTGTTGGTGTTCTGGGTGTTGTGTGGTATGCCCAGAGTACACTCGGAAGCTCTTCTACCCACCTTCCTTTGGACGTATCCAGTCTGGTCCTTAGTCCTCGTAATATCATGCGATTTGTAACCTCGGCCTCTCCATTAGACTGTGGATGGCCGACGGAGGTGAATCGTTGTAGGATGCCCAGATCAGTGCAGAAAGTCCGGAAGGTGTTGTTGTCAAACTGTCGGCCATTGTCAGTGATGAGGGTATGCGGTATGCCATACCGACAAATAATGGCTTTCCAGAAAAAGGTTTTAACCTTAGCCTCAGTAATTTTGGCGAGTGCTTCAGCTTCAACCCACTTAGTAAAATAATCGACGGCTACTAGTAGGAACTTGCGCTGCCCTGATGCTGGAGGAAAAGGGCCGAGGATGTCCATGCCCCACTGAGCGAAGGGCCAAGGGCAGAAAGAGAATTTAACTGAGAAGATGGTTGCCGCTGAATGTAGGCATACCGCTGGCATCGATCACATCTTTTCACTAGTTCGGTTGCATCCTCTTGCATGGTGAGCCAGTAATATCCTTGTCGGAGGGCCTTGCGTGCTAGAGATCGGCCTCCGGAGTGGTTCCCACAGATGCCCTCATGAATTTCTCTAAGGATATAATCCGCATCAACCGATTAACACATTTGAGGAGGGGCTGAGAGAAGGATTTCTCGTAAAGTTGGCCTTCTAGTAGCACAAATTTAGAAGCTCTCCGCTTAAGCAACTTAGCTTCCTCACGACCAACTGGAAGAACGCCGTCTTTCAGATATCGGATATAAGATTCCATCCNGCTTAGCTTCCTCACGACCAACTGGGAGAACGCCATCTTTCAGATATTGGATATAAGATTCCATCCAGGTTTCTTCTTGGATAATGGGCAAAGCTTCTTCAGTAGCTTCAATACTTGGTGTTTCCAGATACTCAATGTAGGTTTTGCCCATAGCACTATCGACCGAGGTAGCCAGTCGGGCTAACATATCGGCCCTGGCATTTTCACCTCTGGGTATATAACTGATGGCGAAATGATCTAGTAAAGGAATTAATAGTCTAACCTTGTTCAGATATTGGAACATTATAGGGTCCCGAGCTTCATACTCCCCTGCTACCTGGGCGGAAACAAGCTGTGAGTCAGTGAAAACCCGGAGATTCTTAATCCCCATTCCATGTGCCAACTTAATTCCGGTCAGTAAAGCTTCATATTCAGCTTGATTATTGGTGGCTTCAAAAGGAAACGAAGAGCATATTCTAACACCGCGCCTTCTGGGCTAGCAAGGATGAGACCAGCTCCGCTACCTTGTGAGTTAGAGGCTCCATCGACGTGGAGGACCCATGCTTCGTGGTCCTCCTCCCAGCATCTAAAAGGATCCGGGGAGTTTCTTCTTGATATGGCTCAGACCAGGTGCACTCTACTAGGAAATCAGCCAGGACCTGGGACTTTAAAGATGCTCTGGGTTGAAATGATAAGTCGAATTCCCCTAGTTTGATGGCCCATTTGGCTAATCGGCCAGAAGTATCTGGTCGTGACAAAATAGCTCTGAGAGGTTGATCAGTGAGGACGACTATTGGGTGGGCTTGGAAGTAGGGTCTGAGTCGTCGGGCAGAAACGAATAAAGCGAAATAACTTTCTCCGTTTTAGAATATCTCTCTTCCGCACCATGGAGCACCTTGCTGGTATAATATACAGGTCGTTGAACAGCATGGTCGCCGACACGCACCAGAACGGAACTGACGGCTTCCGTCGAAGCCGCAAGATATAGGAAGAGCTTCTCTCCTTGCTCCGGTTTGGATAACAGGGGGGGCGTGGACAAGAACTCCTTAAGTTCTTCAAAGGCTTGTTGACAGTCTTCTGTCCACTCGAAGCCATCTGCTTTACGTAAGACTTTGAAAAAGGTAAACATCTCTCGGCTGATCTGGATAAAAATCGGCTCAATGCTGCTATCCTTCCGGTGAGTTGTTGCACCTCTTTTTTGCACATAGGCCGTCTCATACTGAGAATGGCTTGAATTTTCTCCGGGTTTGCTTCAATCCCACGCCGGGTGACTAAGAAACCCAAGAATTTTCCGGCTGTAACTCCAAATGCACATTGCGCGGGTTGAGCTTTATTCGATGGAGCCGGAGGTTGTGGAAAGTTTCCTGCAAGTCGGCGATATGGTCTGAGATGCAGGTGCTTTTTGTTAACATGTCATCCACATATACTTCCATATTGCGGCCAAGCTGGTCTTTAAAAACTTTGTTCATCAGCCTTTGATAGGTAGCTCCCGCATTCTTCAACCCGAAGGGCATTACTTTATAACAATAAATGCCCTTCTCGGTGATAAAAGAGGTATGCTCTTCGTCCAAGGGATCTAATTTTATCTGATTATACCCTGAGAAAGCATCCATAAAACTGAGAAGTTCATGTCCAGAAGTTGAATCCACCAGTTGGTCGATCCGGGGCAATGGAAAACTGTCCTTAGGACAAGCCTTATTTAGATCTGTGTAGTCGATGCATATTCTCCATCCTCCGCTAGCTTTCCGGACCATAACCACATTGGCTAGCCAATCAGGATATCGTGCTTCTCGAATATGACCGGCCATGAGCAATTTGTCTACCTCCTCGTCGATGACCCTCTGCCGTTCAGGAGCAAAACTCCTTTTCTTCTGGCGGACAGGGCGGCAGCTTGGGTTAACATTAAGCTGATGAGTAATCACCTCCGGAGGAATCCCGACCATATCCGTTATTGTCCAGGCGAAGACATCTGCATTCATTGACAAGAAAGTTAGGAGTTGATCCCGGACTTCGGGGAAGAGGAGCTCACCGATCTGCACGATCTTAGCGGGATCGTCTCCCAGGGGGTAGATATCAGAAGCTCCGCTGGCTCTCCTCTCCGCTCGACCTCCCTGGGGTCAAATGACTCGGCAACCGGAGGAATATTAACCATCTGAGGACTAGGGGCTAAATGATAGCAGGGTCTGACCGAGCCTTCCTCTCCGTTCATCATACCGACCCCTTGCTTGGTAGGAAATTGCACCAATAAGCGCTTAGTAGATATAACTGCATCTAACATATTCAAGCCGGGACGCCAAGAATGGCGTTGTAAGCCAGGGGGACCCGAACTACCAGAAAATCCAGCATAACCGTGCTTTGGCAGGTGGTGATCCCGCAGTAGCTGGCAAAGTAATTTCGCCCTCTACCCGGATGGAGTCTCCAGTGAAACCAACTAGAGGGACGGCTACAGGCCGAAGAGAATCCAGAGATAAACTCATTCGAAGAAAAGCATCATAAGTAAGCACATTAGCGGAGCTCCCACTGTCAACTAAGATTCTTTTTACAGGATGTTTGGCAATCGTCATCGAAACGACGACGCTGTCATCTTTAACAACACTATTTCCCGCTATATTTCCCCCAGAGGGGATTACATCATCTAACTCTTCGCCTACTCTTGGTCTTTTAGAGGATGAAGCTTTTCCGCGGGAAATCATCCCACCATTCTTTCTGTTGGGGTGTTATCAATGCCAGCTTGAGCGGAGGAGGTCCCATCAAAGCTGGTAGAGGAGCTTCTTTCTTCTGAACATATTGCCCAAGATGTCCCCTCTGAATTAGCTCTTCGATGGCCTGCTTCAAATTCCGACATTCTTCGGTGTCATGGCCATAATCCCTATGGAAACGGCAATAGCGGCTCCTATCGCGGGCGGTGCCCTTCTTCATAGGGGGCGGACGCCGTAGATAAGGCTCGTTCTCAATTTCCATAAGGATGTGAGTCCGGGGTGCTAAGAGGGGTGTAAGATGGTCTTCCCTGGGAGCTTGGCTCTTGCGACGATCGACCGGCCGGCGGAGAGCTCAGGCTTTTTAGAAGGGGGTCCGTTCAACTCTGGGCGAGTGGACCTTTTGTTAGTTCTCTCCTGGGTACCTCTCCTAGATGAGTCAGCTTCGTCGGCGCGGATATACTTCTGAGCACGGCCCAGGAGATCAGCATAAGAAGAAGGAGGCCTTTTGTCCAAGGAGTAAGTAAAACGGGAGGGTCGGAGCCCCCGTTTTAAAGCCAGAGTGGCTACGGCATCTTCAAGATGGTAGACTTCCAGGGCCGCCACTTTGAAGCGGGTTATAAAGTCTTTCAAGGATTCTCCTTCTTGTTGCTGCACGGAGAATAAGCTATCTGCTACCCGAGGGATCTTTCGACAGGCGTCGAAATGAGCCAGAAAAGATCTCTCCAGTTGTCGAAAGGAGTCAACACTGCGCGGGGGCAGGCGAGAATACCAGACGGGCGGCCTTACGGAGGGTGGCCGGAAAGGCGACGCATAAAAGAGCATCCGTCGCCCCTTGGACCTGCATGATAGCCTTATAGCTCTCCAGGTGATCTAAAGGATCTGTAGTACCGTCATAAGGGTCCAGTTGAGGAAATCGGAACCTCCTTGGAATGGGTTCCTCCATCACCCTTCGAGTGAGAGGGGGGCGGGTATCGTAATCCGACCCCGGTTGATTATTAATCCTTTGACTGAGCTCCTCCAGCCTACGATCTTGCTCTTCTAGCCGCTCTTCCACTCTATCAGTCATTCGTCCCCTGGCAGGTTCAGGGGAACAGGAAGGAGACTGATGATGCCACCGGCCACGCCCCCCATACGGTTCCTTCCCTCGCCGTCGCCCAGAAGGTGGGCTGCCAGGGGAACGAGACAGAGAACGCGAACCGTCATGGGAGCTTTGGGAGCGCCGTCTTCCTGGAGAATAAGGGCGGAGAGGTTTCGTCGGAGGAGATCTTCCTCGAGCTGATTGTCGGCTAACAGGAGTAGTCGACCTAGGTAATGGAGGTGGCTCGGACTATAGTCGAGCCCCTCGAGAATGTCGTTCTTGCAGTTGTTGGACCATCCCAACGAGAGTTTGAACTTGTTGGGTAAGGATCAGCAATGGATCTTGAGGAACACCGGAGCCGGCGACGGTGGAGAGGAGACGGAGAGTTCGGTTTCGCCGGCTGGGAAGCCCCAGAGCTGTGAAATCATGATTGGGAGGCGAAAGATGCCCCCCAGACCAATCAGTGGGATCTTCTTCCAGAGATCTGGAGCTCATATTCGTAGAGTCGTAGAACAGGTTTGTCTCACTGCTCTCACGATGTTTTCCCCTTCCTGGCGCGCCAATCTGTTGATGCTGGATCCCCAGATTTTTTCTCTAGCTATGAGATCTCTTTTTTCTGAAGGAAAAAATCCCCCCTCACCCTTCCTTCTCCTCCTTTTTATCCTCTTCTTTCTTCATTTTATCATTATTTTTTTTTTAATTCCAGCTGTCCACGTGTTGGATAAGTATTCATCTTTTATCTCTCTTACTACGTGGTCATTCGGTGATAATTAATAATAAGGATATTAAGAAACTTATTCATGAAGGTAAGGATTTTCATGATGTCTTGATTATCCCGAGGGAATGTCAGGGTTAGTGGGGATATCAGAGTCAGAGAAAGGTATCTCTCTAAAAAAGAGGTTCAATGTCTCTTTCTGGATAAACGGCGGCTTTTCAGTGCTTGTCTTATTCGTATCATTTAAAGCGTTATGACGTTTTGCATTTCTTGGTTTGTGAGCCCCCTCTCCCGCCGCCCAAGATTGGGGGCCGCCCAGGCTCTGGGGGCCATCCCGGATCGGGGGCCGCCCAGGCTCTGGGGGCCGCCCAGGACTGAGGGCCGTCCAGGACCGGGGGCCGCCCAGGCTCTGGGGGCCGCCCAGGACCGGGGGCCGCCCAGGACCGGGGCCGACCAGGTTCTGGGGGCCGCCCAGGACCGGGGGCCGCGCAGGCTCTGGGGGCCGCTCAGGTCCGGGGGCCGCCCAGGCTCTGGGGGCCGCCCAGGACTGAGGGCACCCAGGCTCTGGGGGCCGCCCAGGACTGGGGCCGCCCAGGCTCTCACCTAGGATTGGGGACCGTATATATATATATTATTTTTTAACTATTTTTATTATTATCCATATCAGAATCAAATCAAAGTATACCATTTAATCCGCGAATTAATACAAAGTCAAGATCGGTGGACAGATTCAAGAATAATTAAAAATCTATACGCAGCTGGAACATCTTTTTAATTGGTAATTTATGGTATCAAACACAATGCAAATTAACGTTCCACGGAAAAAAAAAAACACAATGCAGACCATATATATATCCGCACAAGCTTCATTCAGGCCACTGACCAAGCCTCTTATTGCGCCTACGTAATTAATTAAGCTGGCAATTAGTGGCTGTATAACAAAGCACAAATGCAACCATATGATCAGTATCCGTGATGCAGCACGTAAACATTGTACTCAACGATTGCATTCCCAGAAGTCAGGTTAAAAAAGAAAGTCTTGGCGATAGCATATCCCCGGGCAAGCCGGAATATCCCGGTCCCTCCGACCACTGGCATTTCCCTCGTCGTATGAAAGACAGGGTTCGACCCCACTATCGTCAGCGTGCTTCCGTTGTACTTTCCAGCCACAAACACAAAGTTCATGGTCAGTGCCAGCTCGGGAGACTGCTGCGATGCTTGCGCGTAGAGTCCCTGAGCTCGTCCCACCAGCTTCGAACTTGGGCTCGGTCCTACCGTCAGCGGGTCGTCGATCACGACGAGGTTTCCGAAGGTGACGGATCGCGATGCATTTCCCGCCGACGCAACCTGCACGGTTGTGACGTTGGGCCCGGAGACGATGTCATGGAAGTATAGATGCAGATGGGTCTTCCTTTCGCTACCGACCAGCTTGAATCCGTCCAAGGGTTCGGTGGCCGACGCCGAGGTCATCATTGCAGAAAAAAGAACGAAAGAGATGGTAGAGAAGGAGAGAGAGAGGCTCCTAATAAGAAACGAATCCATAGCTCGGAGTCTCGATCAAAAGAGCACCCAAGCTGTTGTTGTTAGAAACCTCGAGTTTTTATAGACCATGAGTGATGGCTCTTGGAGAGAGAGGATCCACCGTTGACATGGACCAGTTCGGGGCCACATTCCGCGTCAAACGCCATGCGATGGAATAATTATATGGTGGCGTCCGAATGTGGCGGGGTTGACTTGTACGAAATTGTTCACCGACCAGGCTTCGTTCGCTGTCCTGGTATCGTAAGTTGTGAAACTAAAGTGGTTTTTTTTTTTTATTTACATTCAGCTGCGGTGGACATGTGGCAACCGTTGTACGGGAGCAGAAACATGCTTTATTTTACGGCAAGTTGAAGTGCAAACTGACGCTATCGCGCAGACTAATTAGCTGCTCAATTTGACTTTTTATTAATTCATTCTAGGCCTGCGACGGTTGGTGAACAGCCGATTCAATCCAGAGTGCCAAAAAAAAAAAAAAAAAAAATATATATATATATATATATAAATAAAAATTGTACTGAAACTCAAAGGTATTATATTTAGGAATGGTTACTGTAGCTGTTGAGGTCATATGTAAGTTAAGAAAAAGTTTTTGTACATCGCTCTCGATGCAGCAAGTCCTACATGGACTGCACCATTTTTTTTATTGATCCACATGGATCCCATGTGGCTTGACATGATGGGACAGAATAGCAGGGGGATAATGTTACTTTTTGATCGTACATCCATTAAAAGTCGTTCAGCCTTTCACCATTGGTGTGCAGACGAAAATGCCCTTTTCCTCCAACCTACTTCAATCCGCCATCTTATCGGAAGAGAGGAATGGATCATCGGAGTGAGGATACCAAAGACGTCGAGGGCATCGACGGCGTCTTCGGCGTGGGAATCCTCCGGGCGAGCAACCCTCTCCATCTTCGCGTGGACCATCGGGTTCGTGTTGATCAGCCCTAGCATCATCTCTTCCGTGCCAACTTCCCTTTCCCCTTCCTCTCTCGCTGGCTTCTTCCACCACAGTCAAAGCTCGCCTTAAGACAAAGCATCAGTTCAAAACCCACGACACCCTAGTTCAAAACCCACGACACCCTAGTTGGAAACCCACGAACCTTAAGACCATCAGTTCAAAACCCACGACACCCTAGTTCAAAACATTAAGATAAAGCATCAGTTCAAAACCCACGACACCCTAGTTGGAAACCCACGACACTCTAGTTCAAAACCTTAAGACAAAGCATCAGTTCAAAACCAACGACACCCTAGTTCAAAACCCACGACACCCTAGTTGGAAACCCACGACACCCTAGTTCAAAACCCAC
This sequence comes from Calamus simplicifolius, assembly GCA_900491605.1. Lineage (NCBI taxonomy): Eukaryota > Viridiplantae > Streptophyta > Magnoliopsida > Arecales > Arecaceae > Calamus > Calamus simplicifolius. The sequence goes on along the minus strand of UESW01001444.1, from coordinate 97,235 downwards.
GACACCCTAGTTCAAAACCTTAAGACAAAGCATCAGTTCAAAACCCACAACACCCTAGTTCAAAACCTACGACACCCTAGTTCAAAACCTTAAGACAAAGCATCAGTTCAGTTGGAAACCCACGACACCCTAAAACCCACGACACCCTAGTTCAAAACCTTAAGACAAAGCATCAGTTCAAAACCCACGACACCCTAGTTCAAAACCCACGACACCCTAGTTCAAAACCTTAAGACAAAGCATCAGTTCAAATCCCACGACACCCTAATTGGAAACCCACGACACCCTAGTTCAAAACCTTAAGACAAAGCATCAGTTGGAAACCCACGACACCCTAGTTTTGAATTAGGGTGTCGTGGGTTTTGAACTAGGGTGTCGTGGTTTTGAACTGATGCTTTATCTTAAGGTTTTGAACTAGGGTGTCATGGGTTTTACTAGGGTATCGTGGGTTTTGAACTGATGCTTTGTCTTAAGGTTTTGAACTAGGGTGTCATGGGTTTTGAACTAGGGTGTCGTGGGTTTCTAACTAGGGTGTCGTGGGTTTTCTGATGCTTTGTCTTAAGGTTTTGAACTAGGGTGTCAACGTCGTAGGTTTCCAACTAGGGTCGTGGGTTTTGAACTGATGCTTTGTCTTAAGGTTTTGAACTAGGGTGTGGGTTTTGAACTGATGCTTTGTCTTAAGGTTTTGAACTAGGGTGTCGTTTTGAACTGGTTGTCCAACTACCTAACTAGGGTCGTGGGTTTTGAACTGATGCTTTGTCTTAAGGTTTTGAACTAGGGTGTCGTGGGTTTTGAACTAGGGTGTCGTGGGTTTCCAACTAGGGTGTCGTGGGTTTTGAACTGATGCTTTGTCTTAAGGTTTTGAACTAGGGTATCGTGGGTTTCCAACTAGGGTCGTGGGTTTTGAACTAGGGTGTCGTGGGTTTTAAACTGATGCTTTGTCTTAAGGTTTTGAACTAGGGTGTCGTGGGTTTTGAACTAGGGTGTCGTGGGTTTTGAACTGATGCTTTGTCTTAAGGTTTTGAACTAGGGTGTCGTGGGTTTTAAATTAGGGTATCGTGGGTTTCTAACTAGGATATCATGGGTTTTGAACTGATGCTTTGTCTTAAGGTTTTGAACTAGGGTGTCGTGGGTTTTGAACTAGGGTATCGTGGGTTTTGAACTAGGGTGTCGTAGGTTTTGAACTGATGCTTTGTCTTAAGGTTTTGAACTAGGGTGTCGTGGGTTTCCAACTAGGGTGTCTTGGGTTTTGAACTGATGCTTTGTCTTAAGGTTTTGAATTAGAGTGTGGTAGGTTTTGAAATAGGGTGTCGTGGGTTTTGAACTAGGGTGTCGTGGGTTTTGAACTGATACTTTGTCTTAAGGTTTTGAACTAGGGTGTCGTGGGTTTTGAACTAGGGTGTCATGGGTTTTGAACTAATGCTTTGTCTTAAGGTTTTGAACTAGGGTATCGTGGGTTTTGAACTGATGCTTTGTCTTAAGGTTTTGAACTAGGGTGTTGTGGGTTTCTAACTAGGTGTCGTGGGTTTTGAACTGATGCTTTGTCTTAAGGTTTTGAAATAGGGTGTCGTGGGTTTTGAACTAGGGTGTCGTGGGTTTCCAACTAGGGTGTCGTGGGTTTTGAACTAGGGTGTCATGGGTTTTGAACTGATGCTTTGTCTTAAGGCAAGCTTTGACCGTGGTGGAAGAAGTGAGCGAGAGAGGGAGGGGGAAGGAAAGTTGGCAGGGAAGAGATGACGCTAGGGCTGATCAACGCGAACCCGGTGGTCCACGCGAAGAAGGATAGGGTTGCTCGCCCGGAGGATTCCCATGCCGAAGACGCCGTCGATGCCCTCGACGTCTTTGGTATCCTCACTCCGATGATCCATTCCTCTCTTCCGATAAGATGGCGGATTGAAGTACGTTGGAGGGAAATGACATTTTCATCTGCACACCAATGGTGAAAGGCTGAACAACTTTTAATGGATGTACAGTCAAAAAGTAACATTATCCCTTGCTATTCTGTCCCATCGTATCAGGCCACATGGGATCCATGTGGACCAATAAAAAAAATGGTGCAGCCCACGTAGGACTTGCTGCACCGGGGGCGGTGTACAAAGACTTTTCCGTAAGTTAAACGGGTGAAACTAGTTGACGATGAAAGTAAAAAAGGATTGACAATCCAATGATCTCAGCCTTCCAAGTTGGCTTCAGTCTTTGGACTTGGCCCCTACCTTCCAAGTCGGCCTCAGCCTCCGAATGCGGCCCATGTGCCCAACAAGATTCGGCCCATCAACCATCTGCGACCCACTCGTATGACAATAGCATGCCCATCAATCATCTACTAACAAAATCAGGCCCATCAACCGTCTACGGCTTGTAAGTTGGACAAGACTGGGCCCACCCACCAGCCACGGTTACTCAGATCTGATGGAACAAAGCCCACTAGTTCTGACATTCTGCCAAAAAGACATCCTTACCATAGAGCTCCACGTGTCTCACCCCATTGCTAGATGGTAAGGACTGTCCATAAATCGGGTAAGAGAAACCCACATGATGAGGTAAGAACTCTTAATCACTCAGGAGAATTTGACACTACCAACTTTCTCTCGAGCTTCCTCAAGCTCACGGCTGTGATCCCGATGATGCAGGAGTGCCCGCACCACTTGATCACTAACTTGAGTGTTGGAGGATCCCTGTCGGAATATCCAACCCTCGAAACTTCTTGCAGATCCTAGCCATGAGTGGAGCTTCATTAGCAAACTCACGGTGCTCTCACAGACGTTCATGCAAGGTGATTGGGTACCATCAGATTAGGGCGCTAGGTAGGGGGCGGCGTACTAAAGGAAGGATAGCTCTGTAACACTAAACTACAAGCCCTCGCCTCCTCTAAGACAACAATGGTGGTGACGCGCGTTCATAAGGCCTCTATCAGTCATGCTAGGGGGCATCCCCAACGGACTGAGCAGCAGGAGGCCAACCTCCCTACTCCTCTTTCACCACCAACTTTGGCCACTCAACTCGATCAACTGGTCACCCTCACCCAGCAAGTCCAAGCTTTGGTTGCGGCAGTTCATGAGCTGCAGGAACAACATTCTATCGCCACCCAGCAGCAGCCCAGACCTCCAACACCATCTGTGGCAGTTGCACCAGCCAGCCAACAATCTACCCATAGAAAATCTCCTCAGCGAGAGGCTCACTGCCATCATACTTCATCTAGGCACCACCATCATGAAGCTCTCAAGAGGCCGCAGTCCTCCGTCCACAGCTCGAGTAATCCTCCTCCCAGGCGATGGCATGGAAAGGAGCCCGAGTGGGGGCACCACCATCAGCACTACTCCCCTTCTTATTCATCTTTGAGTCATCAGGGGAGGTGTCAACTGGCAAGCATATCAACCACAAAGCAAAAAGGCGCTTGGACGAATACCACCAATGGTTGGAGGAGCTCAGCCGTAGACTAACAACCAGCTGAAGGTGGATTATGACACTCGTCCTCCCCTCACTCATCGCATTCTGAAGGAGCCAATCCCTTCCCGATTTTGCCTCCCCCATTTGGATCCGTATGACGCCACTATATATCAACTTGATCATCTCGAGAGCTATAAGGTTCTCATACAAGTTCAAGGGATGACTGATGCCCTTCTATGCATTACTTTCTCGGCCACCCTATGGAAGGCCGCGCATGCTTGGTACTCCTGCCTACCTCCGCGCAGCATTGAGTCCTTTTGATAGTTGGAGAGGACCTTCTTGGCATACTTTGATGTATGTCGAAGGATCCTTCGGGTAGCAAACAGTCTATTCTCCGTACGATAAAAGGAAGAATTTTTAAAAGACTTTGTGGCCCATTTTAAGATAGTCGCACTTGAGGTCTATCACCTCAATGATGCTATGGCCAGTTTGGCCTTGAAGCGAGGATTTTGCCGCTCCCGCTTCACCTACTTACTTGATAAGAAGCCTCCCAGTTCCTATACTGAGCTCCTGAGTCACGTGCAGAAGTAGATCCGTGCCAATGAAGCTGACTACACACAAAGGAAAGTTGATAGAAAGCTCAATAAGAAGTTGGTTTGCGCGGAGCTAAGCGGACCTCGCCCTAAGAGGCCTGAGCTTCCATACCGACCAGATAATCAGTGCTAGAGCCTCACCCCCAAAGAAGATAACCTTACTCCTCTCCTTGCCCCCAAATCTCATATTCTTATGGATATTGAGGGCGAACCATACCTCCAACGTCCTCCCCCTCTGAAGAGGGATGCCACCCACAATAAGAGCCGCTATTGCCATTTCCACCGGAACTACGACCATGATACTGAAGATTGTCATATCTTGAAGCTTGCTATCGAGGAGCTCATTCAGAGGGACTACCTTGGGAAGTTTGTCTAGAAGGGACCCCCAGCTGTTTCGGCACTAATGGGGCCTCCGCCTATCCAAGCCAACCTTGACAACGCTCCAACCGAGTAGACGGTGGGCATGATTTCCTGAGGGGTAGGTTCTACGTCCAAGAGGCCGAGAGGGGATGAGGGGATAGAAAATGTAATCCTATTTTCTAAAAGGAAGCTAGCGGGGGTAAATAATCCAAATGATGATAGCATTGTCATTTCCATGACGATCGCTAAACATTATGTAAAAAGAATTTTGGTTGACAGTGGAAGCTCCACCAACACCTTACTTATGATGCTTTTATTCAGATGAACTTTTCTTCTAGCTCTCTTCGACCAGTGATATTGCCTCTGGTCGGTTTCACGAAGACTCTATGAAGGTGGAAGGCGAAATTACCCTACCGGTCATGGCAAGGACCTGCCAAAGCATGGTCTTCATGAGGTTATTGGTCATGGGTACCTTTGGTTTACAACGCCATGCTCAAGCGACCTGGTCTAAACCTCCTTGATATGGTTATATCTACTAAATACCTTCTCGTCAAATTCTCCACCAGTGAGGGGATTGGTGAGATACGGAGGGAGCAAAACCCAATGCAACTATGCTGCCACATGGCCCCTAGCCCATAGAAGGCGATGGTTCTACCAACCCTAGAGCTGCTTGACCCCAAAGAATCAGAAAAAATAGGAGAGAACTGGCTAAGTGTCTGCTGACTTTCCCCCTGGGAGATGACCTGGCAAGGATGGTGCAAATCAGTGAGCTTCTTCTTGCGGAGGCAAGGAACTAGTTCCCACCTTCTTGCGGGCTAACTCGAACGTCTTCGCTTGTCGGCATCAACATGCCTGGTATATTCTCAGAGGTAATCACTCACAAGCTCAACATTGACCCAAGGTACCGGCCAGTCCATCAAAAGAAAAGAGCTTTGCCTCGAGCGACAGAGGGCCATTAATGAAGAAGTCAATAGACTACTTGTTGCTGGTCATATTCGGGAAGCACACTACCCGAATTGTCTGGACAATGTAGTGATGGTCTGCAAGGAGAATGGGAGCTGAAGAATTTGTATCGACTTCACCGACCTTAATAAAGCATGTCCAAAGGATAGCTTTCCATTTCCCCAGATGACCAGCAGGTTGATTCCACATTTGGCCACGAGCTCCTTAGCATCATGGATGCCTTCTCTGAATATAATCAAATAAAGATAAACCCAGAGGACGAAGATAATACCTCCTTCTTCACCAAAAAAGGCATCCAATGGAACTCAACCCCCATAAATGTGCATTGGGGTCATCGCTAGAAAGTTTCTGGGTTTTCTGGTAACCCAGCAAGGGATTGAAGCAAATCCGAAGAAGATTTAAGCCATCCTTGATATGAGGTAACCGACCAATAAGAAGGAGGTGCAACGACTCACTGGGAGGGTAGCCGCTCTAAGCCGCTTTCTATCAAGATCAGTTGAAAGATGTATGCCCTTCTTCAAAGCTCTACGCAAGTGAATGGCTTCAAGTGGATGGAGGACTACTATAGAACCTTTGAAGAACTGAAAGAATTCTTGTCCACCCCACCACTGTCGTCGAAGCCGAGGGAGGGAAAGAGTCTTTTTCTTTTTTGCACCACCTCTCCGAAGACAGTCAGCTCTATTCTCGTGCACCTCGACTCGACAGAACACAGAAGCCGTCTACTATATTAGCAAAGTACTCCACAACACAGAAGTTGGGTATTCTAAAACCAAAAAAAAAATTTTTGCTCTAATTATCTTCGCTCAGCGTCTAGTGTCTCAGGTCATATTTTTAAGCCCATCTGATTGTGGTACTCATGGACTAACCCCTTAAAACTATTTTAACTCATCCTGACACCTCCGGTCGAATGGCTAAGTGGGCAATCAAGTTGGAAGAGTTCAAACTTTCATTCCAATCAAGATTGGCCCTGAAGTCCTGATCGTTGTCGTTGGCTGTCAAAAATAAAATCTACTCACTACTATAGCTAGTGGTGAATCAAAATCGTATCCTTAGGAATCAAGGGTAATTAATTCATAAAAAAAATAAAATAAGATAAATTATTTGTAGATGATTATATTTAGAATAGTGGTTATTAATAGATAACAACTAATTAATTAATGAAATTAAGACAACAGAGAAGCAACCCAGGAATCCAAATCCACAATGCACACAGGTTTTATTTTCTTTTCTTTATATTGCAATAACAATAATTTTTATAAATTAAAATTAGAATAATTTATCTGTTGTCAGGTATGGACCGTATCAGGAGATCATGGCACATTTGCTTAGAGTATAAACTATCTAATTATGTAAGGTTAGGGGTCTAATCTATCATACTATGATCTACTTTTTTTAGGCATGTACCATATTCTAAAATCATAGTACTTCGATAGAGGGTGTAGGCTATGTATGCCAGATTAAAACTTTGATCAAAAATAACTCAAAAGATATATGAAAGAAGAGCATAATTTTTATTATATAGAAATTAAGAATAAAAGGAAAGATAGAACCAGACTACAGTCTTCATCATCATCCCAAGTTGAAAGAATCTAGCCACGTATTGTTGCTGCAAACATCTCCTTCATAATTTTTCTTCTCCAGACCTAAATACAATGATCTAAATAAAAAAAATAAAAAGAACTTTGAAAAAAATGTACTCCTCAATTCCTGTGAATTTAAGGAGCATGTTGATAATCTGAGGCTTAATCTCAAAGTTAGCAGCATTTTTGGGATAGTCGAATGCACGATGATTGGGCAAATCTAATTGGATAGCAGTATTCTCTGGCTAAGGGGATGTCCTAATTCCTTCATAGTTACTTTTTCTTGATCAAGGATAGGATTTAGATCTATCCTTACTAATTAACCAGACTCCCTTTTCCAAATTGCAATTTTAATTTTTTTTATATTATGTAGAGAGAGAAGAGAAGAAAAATGAAGAAAGAGAAAGAATAAGTCTAAATATGATAACCTAAGGAATCCTAAATCTAGAGATGATAGAGAAGAGTGTCTTAATTAGATAAAGTTTCTATTTGAAAAAAACAATTAAGTTGTCAAGCAATGAACTCTCTACCCTAGGTTTACCTTATATCTAAACAGCTCCTAACTGCCAAGATGCCTTTGAATCTTCGAAGTCAGATACCAACTAACAACTAGTCAGGTAAGGGTAATGTCAGTGGGGGTCCCCCTATTACTTAACAGAATCAATTAAAGAACTACTTTTCTTTAGGGCTGCATCATCCTTGAACCCCTTTCTTAGACACCAGTGAACCAGTTAATACTGAGCTAGTCCAACTCTTAAGGTCTCTTGTCCTAGCGAGCTTAAAAGTCCTTAGGGGCTACCGTCTAATTAATTTTAAATTAACGGCTTAGGGTTATACAATATGCAAGATGGTGGTTTGTGAGCCAAGGAAGGATGATGAAATATTCACCTTATGTTATTTAGGAGTTATGCCCTTAAAATATTTTATAAAAATGCAATGCAAGCCAAAACAAGGTGTCTAAATAAGTTAGAAAGTTTTTAAAGTTTATTATTTATTTTCTTAAATTAATTATATTTTATGAAAAGTATCTTAGGATTTTCTTTTTGGTTCTTTAAGGTAAGTTAATTAGGTTAGAAGTGGATTTGTAACAAGAAGAAAAGTAATTTTTTTATGTTAAAAAGAAAATAAAAATCTAATAATTAAGATAACTAAAAAAGTAATAATTTAAAGAGAGCAATAACTATTCAAAAAAGGAATTTTTTACTCTTTTATATATATAGAAGCATGAATAATAATAAAATAAAAATATTAAAAATAAGGATAAAATTAAGAGAAAATTTATGGTAATTTTTTTTTTTTTTATTTTTTGTGAACTAATCATGCCTAAATCCTCAGTAATGATGCAAAAATTTGATTACTATCGTTGGCAATCAAAAATAAAACCTACTCACTGCTATAGCTAGTGGTGAATTAGGATCGTATCCTCAGAAATCAAGGATAATTATTTTGTAAAAAAATAAAAAATTATTTATAGATGATTATATTTAGAACAATGGTTATTAACAGATAATAATTAATTAATTAATAAATTAAGATAGTAGGAGAAGCAACCCAGGAATTCGAATCCACCATGAATATAGGTTTTATCTTCTTTTCTTTATGTTGCAATAGCAATAATTGTTACAGATTTAGAATTAGAATAATTTATCTCTTGTCAGGCATTGACCGTATCATGAAATCATGGTACAATCCGCTTATAGTATAAACTATCTAATTATTTGCAAGGTTAGGGGTCTAATCTATCATACTACGATCTACCTCTCTTAGGCACGTATCGTATCTTGAGATTATGGTACGTCGATAGAGGATGTGGGCCATGTATGCCAGATTAAAACCTTGATTAGAAAAATAACTCAAAAGATATATGAAAGAAGAGCATGATTTTTATTGCATAGAATTAAGAATAAAATAAAGACCGAGCTTGATTACATGCTTCATCATCATCCCAAGTTGAAAGAATCTAGCCATGCATTGCTGCCGCCAGTATTCCCTCCATAATTTTCCTCTCCCAGGCCTAAATATAATGATCTACATAACAGAAAAAAAAAAGAACTTTGGAGAAAACTCCTCTTCTCGAGGTCCTCCTTTTATAGAGCTTGTTTAGGGCTTCCTCCTAGTTAAAGTTGGAGTCAATCGGGCTTAAGATCATTCAGATATTATGAAAAAAATTCCTCAGCCATCCGTTCAACATCACCTACCTTAGTTTGCACAAGGAATCATGCGAAATCATCTCTTTCTTCCTTTTTGGACAAACAGAGTCCTAATTTGAGTGCATGTACATCGTTGGACTTCAAAAATTGAGCTTTTTTTATCTATTTATGCAAACATCCATAAAAAAGTATTAATTCTTAATACATTTAAAGTATTTAATATATATTTTAATGATTAAATTAGGATAACGAATAAACTTATCAAGTCCCAAGTCTTGGCGGATTTTTGGTCGAGTGCAACTGGACCGAGGAGTAGTTAGAAGAACCCCCAATGATATGCCCAAATGCTGAGTTCAAGATAGCAGAGGAAACCTGGGTTCTCCATATAGATAGCACCTCAAACTCCCAAGGAAACGGGGTGGGCCTTATTCTTGTAAGCTCGGAAGGCATAGTAGTGGAGTACGTTCTCTGTTTTCTCTTCGAGGCCATAAATAATTAAGCCGAGTACAAAGCTATACTGGCCGGAATAAAGCTCGCCCAAAGCCCAAGGTGAAGCATCTTAGAGCCTTCACCGACTCCCAACTCATTTCGGGCAAATTATCGAGAGTATGAAGCATGGGATCCCATCATGTTCTAATACTTGGATAAGGTTCGATCCCTGGTCTCCTTGCTAACCTATTTCAGCATTAGCTATTTTTCCAGGGGTGAGAACGCCAAGGCCAACGCCCTCTCCTAGCTGGCCTCCTTGGCGGACAATATCTTGGGGAGGACCTATATCGAACACTTGGAGACTCCTAGCATCGACGCCAAGGAAGAGGTTTTACCGATCACATAGGAGCGAGCATGGATGGATGCCTATATCTGTTATCTCACTGACGACACTCTTTCTACCAACCACGCGGAAGCCAGGCTGCTCAAATGGAGGGCCTTTAAGTTCGTGCTACTAAATGGGCAATTATATAAGAGGTCCTTCTCTTACCCCCTCCTCAAGTACGTTGATCCTGCAGATGCTGATTACATCCTTAGAGAGATTCATGAAGGCATATGCAGGAACCACCTGTGGGGTAGATTGCTGGTGTACAAAGCCCTCCATCAGGGATATTACTGCCACCATGTGGGAAGATGCTGCTGAATTGGTCCGAATGTGCGATAGCTGCCAGCGACATGCCCATATCCAACAATAGCCAGCCTTCTAGCTTAGCCCACTTTTAGCCCCATGGCCCTTTCTTAATGGGGAATGGATATCCTTGGACCATTCCCCTAAGCTTTAGGTCAACGAAGGTTCCTACTCATCGCCATCAACCACTTCACCAAATGGGTTGAGGTCGAGGCATTAGCTAAAATTATCGAGAGCAAGGTGAAGTCCTTTTTCTAAAAGTCTATCATTTACTGCTTCGGACTACCCCACACACTCATCACCAATAACGGCGGCAATTTGACAATGCACCCTTCAAGGAGTTTTGCATCGAGCTGGGTATTTGCCACCAATTCACCTCCGTTGGTCACCCACAGACCAATAGAGAAGCCGAGGTCATGAATTAAACCATCCTTCAAGGACTCAGAATCCGATTGGATGAGTTCAAAGGCAGATGGGTGGAGGTGTTCTTGAGCATGCTATGGGCATATCATACAACTCTAAGGACTCCAATAGGAGAGACTCCCCTTAGCCTCATCTTTGGATCAGAAGCAGTCATCCCTGTGGAGATCGACCTTCTAAGTCTCTGAGTGGAGTCATACAATGAAGAAGATAATTCACTCAGGTGAGAGCCAGTCTTGACTTCATCGACGAGGCGTATGATCGGGCAAGGCTTAAAATGTTGTATTTCGCCAGCGAGCAACAAAATACTACAATGCCCGAGTCCATCTAAGACATTATATCCTGGAGACTTAGTTCTCAAAGGGCTGGGTGTCCAAGCCAACGAAGGAGGGCAAGTTATCTTCAAACTAGGAAGGACCCTATCGGGTCGTTGAAGCACTTTACCGAGGAGCATATTGGATTGAAGGGCTCGATGGACAACCAATCCCCTGCCCCTAGAATGTGGATAATCTTCGTCGATATTATCAATAATGTATCCATTCGACTGATAAAAATAAGAGGAGCTTCAAATACTGCATCTTCTCATCCAACTTATCTCCTGAGCTGATGGTTTATTCTTCAACAACCCCTTAGGCCGGCACAAAGAAACCCTCGAGGTGGTTCCAAAAGGCATTCAACGATCTCGCGACTATCGAATCACCCCTCGGGTCGACACGAAGAAGCCTCCAAAGCGGTTCAAGACTTTCGATGGTTTCGATGACTCTCGAGTCACCCTTTGGGTTGGCATGAAGAAACCCCAAGGTAGTTCCAAAAGGTGCTCGATGGTCTCACATCTATCAAATCATCCCTTAGGCTGGCACGAAAAAACCCCCAAGACAGTTCCAAAAGGCGTTCGATGATCTTGCGACTATCGAATGACCCCCTCGGGCCGGCATGAAGAAACCTCTGAGGCGGTTGAAGACTCTCAATGGTTCTAATGACTCTCGAGTCACCCCTCGAGCTGGTACAAAGAAACTCCTGAGGCGGTTCCAAAAGGTGCTTGATGATCTCGCAACTATCGAATCACCCCTCGAGCCGGCATGAAGAAACTCCAAGGCGGTTCAAGACTCTCGATGGTTCTGACGACTCTCGAGTCACACCTCAGGCCGGCACGAAGAAACCCTCGAGGTAATTCCAAAAGGCGCTCGATGATCTTGCGACTATTGAGTCACCCCTCGGGCTGGCACAAATAAACCACCAAGGTGGTTCAAGACACTTGATGGTTCTGATGACTCTTGAGTCACCCCTAGGGCCGGCATGAAGAAACTCCTAAGGTGATTTCAAAAGGTGCTCGACGATCTCACGACTATCGAGTCACCCCTCGGACCGGCAAGAAGAACCCTCGAGGCGGTTCAAGACTCTCGATGGTTCCGATGCCTCTTGAGTCACCCCTTGGGCCGATATGAAGAAACTCCCGAGGCGGTTCCAAAAGGCGCTCGATGATCTCGTGACTATCGAGTCACCTCTCGGCCAGCATGAAAAACCCCCAAGGCAGTTCAAGACTTTCGTTGGTTCCGACGACTCTCAGTCATCCCTCGAGCCGGCATGAAGAAACCCCCGGGACAATTATAAGAAGCTTTCATGCTTGCCTCAATGGCCCCTAATCAGCATCGGCACCCTAAAATCTCTCAGCAAACATCTAAGGGGAAAAGGACTTAGCCTTAACAAGAGTCTACACAAGTCTCGACAGGCTGCCGGCTCCCAAAGTGAGTCATGGACACGCCCTATCAAGTCTAAAGGCCGAAGCCAAGACATGAGTGCAAGGAGATAAGGGTGCTAAAAGCTAAATACACTATACTTAAACAAATTTTCTCTTTTCATTGATACTTGAATGTAGTACAAGAAAACGACTCGAGTTAGGCTACAATAAAGGAAAATTATCAAAACAAATAAAGGTACAAAGGCCTACGGCTTGGTAGGCCTCGGCCCATCTTTGGCGTCGTCCCTCTCCGACTCCACTTCTTCCTCTGGATCCCTAGGTTGGATGTGTCAAATTCGGCAACCTTAAAACCTGAGAGATCTTATCTTTACAGTGCTTGAAGCCCTTGAAGTAGGTGTCAAGAGCCGCCTCATTCATTTCTTTAGCAAAAGACTGGGAGCTTATGAATTGCTTCACGACATCTCGAGCCTAGGCCTCGGCATCGGTCATCCTCTCTCAGGCGGTCCGAGCATCTGCCTCCGCGAGGGCGACCTTCTCTTCGATAGCCCTGGCCTCTACCTCTGCCTTCTCGGCCCACTTTTCAGTATCACCCAGCTTGAGGGTAACGTCCTCCAATCTCTCCTCATGGGCCTCAGCCTTACCATGGCCTCCTTTAGCTTAGCCTTAGCTGCCCATGCCCGATCGAATTCGACCACCGCCTTCCTTTCGGCTTCCTCAAACCGTGCCTCAACTTCGGTTCTCCTCCTAGGTGGCCCAAAGCTCATCGGCCATGTCATCTTCTAGGTTTGAGCCTCAGCCAATTCCTTGGCGCCTCGTCAGCCCAAGCTCAGTTGGCGATAGCCTCCCTCCGGGGAGTCCATAGCTATTGGTGGTTCAGAGGCAGGCATCCCGAAGAGTGAAGATGCCATTTGCTGTCTGCAAAGATTAATAAATTAATTGAACCTTAGGCCAATTCAGTGTAAAGGACAACACAAAAGATGTTTACTAAAGCACGGAGACGTACAAGGTGTCAAGGATGTCAGCAATTGGTTGGCAGTGGAGCTCTTCTCAGAACTAGGTAAGGCAGAGCCGCTCTAACAGGTTCTTCGTCAATTGACCGCACTGCATCACCGAGAACCTCGATGCGATGGAAATACCTCGGCATGGGCCCCCGTCATGGTATCAGGGGGTCTGTTGGTTAGACATTGGCGGGGCTGTCGGTGTTGCTCGCCCTCAGTCTCTGTCACTGGCACCATTTCGACTCTAGCTTTCGAGGCGATCTCCTTCGCTTTCAGCTCAATAGCAGTAGGAGGCCCATCCCTGGTCTGCTCTACCAGGACCGACTGGTTCTCCCTCCCCGACTATGCCTCGGCTTCAGCAGGGCATCTCCCCTATCAAAATTTGGCTGGGGCACTCCCTCCTCTCTGCTCCTCTGTGGGCGCGGTCTTGATAGAAGCCTCGAGGGCCTGGGCCGGTTCATCCTAAACCTCCCGGCGAGACCTCTTGGTCACCGGCCTTACTGTGTCACCAAGGCCTCCCTCCTCCTCTAAGCACCTACCTTTAGCTCTTCAGACGGAATCCTCATTGCTGCATAGAAAATAAAGGGTAAAAAAAGGGAAAAGGAGGAATCTTGTGCTCACCAGATGCCGGTGCCAAGCCAGCCTTGCGGAGATTGATTTTAGACAATAACTCCTGACTGGATGGAATGTGGGAGGACATCAATTGTCAAAAATCTTTTGGTCCCTCTCATCCATGGTGGAGTTCCTATTCGAACTAACATCGGGACTCCCCCAGCCCATCCTCAATCCGTCTATGTGAGCGAAAGGAAGTGGGACTTCCATCCCTTGATCTTGGAGGGCAGGTCAAGCTTTAAGGACCTTTGGGGTCTAGAGGTGAAGATCCACCACCCTACCTCATTGTGGTGGCAGAGTTTATACAGGGCCCAGAACAAGAAAACCCGAGCAGATAGACCATGGAAGTGAGAGTACAATGAAGGCACAGATGATCTGAATGAGTTTGAAGTCAACTATGCCAGAACAAGCTCGTACCTATCCAAGAGATTAAAAATGAAAGGATGGAAAGGAAGGAAGGCAAAGTTCACACTTAAAGAACTCTTCATACAGGGAAACCCCGTTAGATTGGCTGGAGGTCACCCTATCGTCGGGCTCGGGAGCAGAGTCGAATGTTCTGAGGGACCCTATATCTAACCCTAAGGCTCTCTACTTTCTTAGGTGACATGGTGGAAGTGATCCCCTCCGAATCCACCGAACTAGAGGTGGCGATCGAAGGAGGCGCCAGACAAACTAATGGTGTTGGGGAAGCTCTAGGCGATGGCTGGACCATAGTTGCTAGACAGTTGCGGATAGTAATACCATTGGCCGCTTGGTGCCGTGCCGAAAGGACCTCATCCTTAGGGAGGCACGCCATGGGCCTCTTACCCTTCCTAATGGTGTGAGGGTCCATGGAAGGAAGAAAATGAAGAAGAGGAGAGAAAGGGGGACTGACCAAGTGTTAGAAAGAGAAAATAGAAGGCTCGATACTCAGGGGGCAAGGAAGACACAAGAAGAATACTGGAAGTGTGAAAAGCCCGAAGAGTCGGATGGGACAATTTTTATATGCAATATTTGAATTGTCCCGCTCGATGCAGTGCTGCGTGGACACCCATGAGTAGAGGCATTATCCAGCCATCAAAAAAAAAAAACCCTTCACTGCTTGAGATATGACGCCTCGATAACATACAAAAATACATGATCCACGGCCAATGATGGAACATTAGTGATGATGATCCTATAATGGTGCCCCGCCATTTTCATCATCCAAGAGTGTTTCCTCGATCTCTCCAAAGGCGACATTACCCTTTATACCTATCCTTAATAAGGGAGGACTTTGAAAAGATCCTGCCTTTTGAGGAGCACATTGTTAGCCTAGATGGCAACCCAAGATGGGGGATGAATTGGGTTCTTAAAATTTCAAAGCTTAAAAACTATTTCTCCAAGTAATGCACAAGAAAGAATGCAATGAGATTAGTGCTAAGAATGCAAAGCAGAGTATAACGAATAGTAGAGAGAAAGAGAGACAAGCACGATAAACACAAGAAATTTATAGGGGTTTGGTGTTAGCTACACCTACATCCACTCCTAAGGAACTCTTGGGCCACACTATAATCATCCTGGTTACAGCAGAGTTATTTATAAGCTCATAACTCAAACTTATTATTTATAATGGGATCACAACGAACCCAGCTAGTTTTTACAGGATCATCAGCACAAAACCTATCACAAGCCTTCTAGCTTGAACAAAGCCAAACTATCTCCCTTGATTCAAGATTGGCCTACGAATGCTTTGGATTTCCTTAATCTCTGTTTTGAACAAAAATGTTTTCGATTTGAACTCTTCTCTTTTTTTATTCTCTCTTGTATTCTTCATTTTGAAATGGTCCTTTGGCCCTTTCTTGTAATCTCCTCTTAATCCTCTTTTAGAAGAAAACTTACCGTTGAAAATGCTTAAGGATGAGTTTAGCATGAAAGATGAAAGAGCCATTCAAATCCGTTAGAGAAATGTCAGAGTTTGGAGTCATCTTTGACACCTCTGGAGTCTACCCCTAACAGGTTGGAGTCAGCTCGAGCAAACCTGGAGTTGGCTCGAACACAGGATGAGCAAAATATGAACTTCTTCCCATCAAGAAGTCGACTCAAACTTTTCGAGGGGTTGACACCTTTATGTGCGAGAGTTGGCTCTAGTGAATGCAGGAGCTGGCTCGACTAAAGCTCCAAAAACACACTCTCTATATAACCGATGAAGTCGGCTCTAATCTCTACAGGAGTTAGCTCCAGCTCGATGTAGAATAGAGAACTTTTTATCTTTTTGGTGGAGTCGCTTCGGTAGGAAACGGCTTCAGACTCTGTAGGAGTCGGCTCTATCGCGTGCCAAAAGTGTTAAACTATTTCGATACACTCCGAAGTCGGCTCCTAGACTTCTGGAGTCAGCTCTAAATGCTGAAACTAGACACTAGACATAGGGTCAAACTAAATGGGTTCTTTGTAAAAGAAGATAAATTGATAAAAAAAATCCCTCAAAAATCTCTTAAAAATTAATTTTGTGAGGGATTTTTTGACGGATTTTTTTTATTAATGAGTCCTTAGTAAATTTTGATAAATTTTTTTTTTCAAAAATTTTGTCACAAAATTAATTTTATGAGGGATTTCTGACAAAAAACATTTCTTCAAAAAATTGGTCACAAAATGATTTTAACAGGGATTTTTTGAGGGATCTTTCTATCATAAATTGGTTCTTTGTAAAAAAAAATTGATAAAAACAATACCTAGGAAAATCTCTCAAAATTAATTTTATGAGAGATCTATTTTTCATTAATGAGTCCTTCGTAAAATTTTTTGATGAAAAAATTCTCTCAAAAAATCCCTCACAAAATTTTGTGAGGGATGTGAGGGATTTTTGATAGAAAAATATTCACTATAAAGTTTTCCAACAAAAAAATATTTCTTAAAAAATTCCTCATAAATTAATTTTGCAAGGAAATTTTTGAGAGATATTTCTATCATAAATGTGTTCTTTGTAAAAGAAAATTGATAAAAAAATCATTCAAAAAATCTCTCAAAATTAATTTTGTAAGGAATTTTACGAGGGATTTGTTTTTCATTACAGAGCCCTTAATAAAATTTTTTAATAAAAAAATTCTCCACAAAATCCCTCACAAAATTTGCAAGGGATTTTCTAAAAAAAATATTAACTATAAATTTTAATTTTATGAGGAATTTTCTGAGAGAACTTTCTAACATAAATGGATTCTTTGCAAAAAATTATTTTTTATAAAAAAATCACTAGGAAAATCTCTCAAAAATTAATTTTATGAGGGATTTTCTAAAAAAATTATTTTTCATTAATAAGTCATTAGTAAAATTTTTTGATAAAAAATTCTATCCAAAAATCTCTCACAAAATTAATTTTTTGAAAGATTTTTGAGATATATTTCTATCATAAATGGGTCTTTGTAAAAAAAATTGATAAAAAAATCCCTCAAAAAATCTTTCAAAAATTAATTTTGTAAGGGATTTTTTGAGGGATTTATTTTGATTAATGAGTCCCTTGTAAAATTTTTTGATGAAAAAATTCTATCAGAATTTTTTTTTCATAAAATTAATTTTGTGAAAGATTTTCTAACAAAAAAATATTAACTATAATTTTTTTTGACCAACATTGTTTTCTTGAAAAATTGATTGCAAAATTAATTTTGCAACAAAATTTTTGAGAGAAAATTTTTTTAAAAAAATTTACTAAGGTCTCATTAATGAAAAATAAATCACTCAAAAAATCTCTCAAAAAATTATTTTATGAGAGATTTTTCAAAGGATTTTTTTGAAAAAATATTACCTGTAATATTTTCTGAGAAAAAATATTTTGCAAAAAATCCCTCATAAATTAATTTTGTTAGCGATCTTTCCATGGGTTCTTTGTAAAAACAAAATTGATAAAAAATTCCTCAAAAAATAACTCAAAAATTAATTTTGTGAGGGATTTTTTAAGGGATTTATTTTCATTAATGAGTTCTTAGTCAAATTTTTTGATGAAAATATTCTCTCGCAAAATTTTACAAAGGATTTTGCAAGGAATTTTTTAACAAAAATATTAACTTTAAAATTTTTGATAAAAAATTTTTTTTTAAAAGATATATCATAAAATTAATTTTGCAAAGGAATTTTTTGGGGGATATTTTTAACATAAATGGGTTCTTTATAAAAAAAATTCTTATAAAAAATTCCCTAGGAAAACCTCTTAGAAAATAATTTTGTGAGGTATTTTTGAGGGATTTTTTTATTTTTAATAAATCCTTAAAAAAATTTTTTGATGTAAAAATTCCATTAAAAAATCTCTTGCAAAATTTATTTCATGAGGGATTTTATGAAGGATTTTTTGATAAAAAATATTAACCATAAAATTTACAACAAAAAATATTTTCTCAAAAAATCCCTTATAAATTAATTTTGCAAAATTTTTTGAGGGATCTTTTTATCATTAATGGGTTTTTAAAAAAATTGATAAAAATCAATCAAAAAATATCTTAAAAATTAATTTTGCAAAGAATTTTTTGAGGGAGTCTTTTGTAAAAATGAGTCTTTAATTTTGAATTTTTTTAATTCTCTTAAGAGGGAATTTATGTGTGAGATTTCTTTGAGGATTTTGTAATTTTTTGGATTGTAATTGATAAAAAAATCACATGAAAAATCTCTTAGAAATTAATTTTGTGAGGAATTTTTTGATGGATTTGTTTTTCATTAATGAGTCCTTAGTAAAATTTTTTGATGAAAAATTCTTTCAAAAATTTTATCACAAAATTAATTTTATGATGGATTTTCAGGAAAAAATATTAACGGTAAAATTTTTTGATAAATTATTTTCTTGAAAAATCGATTGCAAAATTATTTTTGCAACAAAATTATGGAGTGAATTTTTCATTAAAAAATTTTACTATGGACTCATTAATGAAAAATAAAACCCTTGAAAAATACCTCATAAAATTAATTTTTGAGAGATTTTTTGAGGAATTTTTGATAAAAAATATTACCTGTAAAATTTTTTGACAACAAATATTTTCTCAGAAAAAAAACTCATAAATTAATTTTATGAGGGATCTTTCTATGGGTTTTTGTAAAAAAAAATTGATAAAAAATCTCTCAAAAATTAATTTTGTGAGGGATTTTTTGAGAGATTTATTTTTCATTAATGTGTCCTTAGTAAATTTTTGATAAAAAATTCTCTCACAAAATCCCTTACAAAAGTTTCCAAGGGATTTTATGAGGGACTTTCTGACAAAAAATATTAACTATAAAATTTTTTGATAAAAAATATTTTTTAAAAAATCCATCACAAAATTAATTTTGCGAGTAATTTTTAGATGGCTCTTTTTAACATAAATAGGTTTTTTGAAAAAAAATTCTTATTAAAATTCCCTAAGAAAATCTCTCAGAAAATAATTTTGTGAGGTATTTTTGAGGGATTTATTTTTTATTAATGAGTCCTTAGTAAACTTTTTGATGAAAAAATTCTCTCAAAAAATCCCTCGCAAAATTAATTTCACAAGAGATTTTGTAAGGGATTTTTGATAAAAAATATTAACTATAAAATTTTTTGATAAAAAATAATTTCTCAAAAATTCCTCATAAATTAATTTTGCAAGAAATTTTTTGAGGGATCTTTCTATCATAAATGGGTTCTTTGTAAAAAAATCCTTAGGAAATTCTCTCAAAAATTAAATTTGTGAAGAACTTTTTAAGGGATTTATTTTTTATTAATGAGTCCTTAGTAAAATTTTTTGATAAAAAAATTGTCTCAAAAAATCTCTCGCTAAATTAATTTTGCGAGGGATTTGCCAAGAAAATTTTCTCATAAATGAGTTCAAAATATTCCTGGAAAAATCCCTTGAAAACTCTACTATGATGGATTTTTGAGAAAACTTTTTATTTTTTGTAAAATCCACATATATATTCATTGCCATAAATATATGGATTGAGGAATGAGAAATAATATGTAAACACAATGTCCAATTTTAAAACCTCACATGGATTGACTGGTCCAAAGGTGTCAAAGTTCAATTGGACTATAGGTAGATAATATAAAATAATAATGTAAACTTTTGAACCATGTGATTGATGTAGTGCGTTCAATATATGTATTATTTTGATAAATAATTTATAGAAAATGTTACAAAAGGTGAAAAGATATTACATGATAACAAAATAATGATTATTCGATAAAAAAACAGTTCACATATAAATGATATGTTGCCTAAATTATTAAACTATGCATTAAATCATATCTAAATAGAAGTTTAATAATTTTTTTATGTTTCTCTACTTGTTAGGACTTATCAAATTCAAGTAAAAATTAGCAATGCAATTAGCAGTCGCTATGGTTTCATGAACCCTATTCCAATATTCA
Organism: Calamus simplicifolius; assembly: GCA_900491605.1. Taxonomy (NCBI): domain Eukaryota; kingdom Viridiplantae; phylum Streptophyta; class Magnoliopsida; order Arecales; family Arecaceae; genus Calamus; species Calamus simplicifolius. The sequence goes on along the minus strand of UESW01001444.1, from coordinate 77,034 downwards.
TAATTCATCAATGATATATATTTTTAGTGTTGATGGTCATCTCTAAAATTCAAATTTATCTATCACTGTCATCAAGCCTTCTTAGTCTTCACTAACTCAATTAAAAGCACACTTAACAAGAAGCCTAGATATGAAGAACTTATTCTTTTATAGTTACTTTACTAATATTCAGTATGTACAAGCACATGATTCATCTTAAATTAGATAAATTAATGGGGGTTTGGTCTCGTTGAAGGACTAGTGTTTTGAAGTCCCTGCACCAACTATGTCAAAATCTGGACTTGGTGAACCAATAGGCTGAATTGGTCTAGTGTAACAAGTGCCACAGGTGGCGGAAGACTAGCGGACAAGGATGACTATGGGGATGCCGCATTATGTGACAGGTCGGGCCTTTGAGAAGTGGCTGATCACGGGTGTCTATGGCTGCCCTTTTTTGATTTACTATCTTGAATGATATTCCCTCTACTAAACCTTATCTCCTAGGATTTTTTAAGCTATGGGGACTTGAGGCCCTTTCTCTAGTGCCAATTTGTTGCTACAGATTTTCGTTCTCCAACCTAGGGTCTAGATGGCGGCACACGTCGAGTTCCGGATGCATGGCATTCTCCCATTCTCACGGAATTGCAAAATAGTTCTCTTGTAGGGAATGAGGAGGGTGGTTCTTGTGGATGACCCTCCGACGCCCAAGTTAGTAAAGGCCTTTTGCCATATATAAGGTGGAGAAGGTTGTAAAGATGAGAAAGGGCCTCCAAAGGATGGTTCTGGAGAGCAATGACGTTGGCAAGGATTTTTCCTTCTTACCTCATGGGTCCTGGAATCCAGTGTTTTATAGGAAGCAGGGAGGATTCACTATTACTTTATTCTTAAAGATCAGTTGAGAAAGTTGGTGATTAATAAGGCCGATTTTGACGTATATCTTATCAGGAGATTCAAAATCCTATAATTCATGAAAAGGGGAGCCATACTTGGCTCCTCTTTCATTAATGGGGAATCACTTTCAAAAGGAGTTTCAAGATCTCGCGATTCTGAGTGATTTGACAGCCGAAATGTTCGGTGAGGAGATCAAGCTTGGCGTTATTGAGGTTCAGAGATGCCGAGGTCCAAAGATGAGGTTTAGCCCTATCGAGGTTCAAAAGTCAGGCTCGGCCCTACCGAGGTTTGGAGGTCAGACTTGGCACTGCCAAGGTTCGGAAATGTCGAAACAGTAGCTCGTTGGAGTATTATTCGGCTTGCAGGGTTGCTAACCCACAGGCAGGCCTCAAGGCCTATTTATGTCAGCCAATTTTTGCAAAAAAACATTTTTACCCCGCTTCAATCTCCATGTTATCCAAAACACTTCTTTTTATGCTCCAGTTTTTTCACTTTTTAAACCATTTCAGTTCTACACCCATGCATTGCAAAAGTTGTTTGACATAGTCATTGAATGATTCCGGATTCGTATAGGATGAATGTAAACCGGATTTTTGCTGGGCCAGTAGGAGCTAATGAGAACCTCGGAAGGAATTAACATTCGCATTCCCCCGGTGCAGAAAACCCCTTGGACCCTCATTCCAAGTGATACGAAGTACAAATACAAGCTATTGGTTACGATCCCAATGAATTTTATCAGCTGCTCTAGGTGACACCACAAAAGTAATGTAAAATCAATATGACAAAAAAAAAAAAAAAGAAAAGCATACATGTCTTACTGTGGTTACTCCAAATTACGGTAGTATCCAAATTGTGCCTCAACCAAATGTCAAGCATAGTATGCTGATCATATGGCAGTATCAACTTTGTAGTTGAATGTGTAAATCATTATGTTAATCTAGTCTGACTTTGCACTACTCACAACCGCGCTCTCTAGCTCATGCAATCACAATGTCATACTATTGCCCTTGACAAATTAAGCCATCCATATATATTATCATGCTTCTACTCATGGCTGACTTATCTACAATGCCATTTTCTTGCCCATGATAAAGCTATTTGCAATACCACGTTTTTACTTATGATAAGGCCATTTACATTATTATTTTGCCGCATGTGATGAGGCTATACATACTATCATAATCCTATACCTATAGCGAGGCTATTTATATTATAATGCCACATTCTTACTTATGGTGAGATTATCCATATAATACGTGACTTGTCTAATAGTCTATTTATTAAATCTATAATTTATTTAAACTCAATTATGCTATGCTACATCATACCCATCATGCATATAAACAATATATACATTACATAAATTATACCATACAATTTCACATAACGGTCTAGTTTGTTCAATTTCAATTTTACATGTAGTTGCTATCATTAAGAAACATGCAAAAGAAATCTTCATAGGAAAGAAATAAACTAGTCACGGCTATGCTTTAATTTGTGATGGTAATCAAACCTAGTCACGCTTCATCTTGTTATGGAAAACATAATAGATCACTGGTTTGCCATCTACTATCATCTATACAATTACAAATTTAAATTTTTTATGAATTATTTTATTTTATAAGTAATTAAGCATGTATTCCAAAATTCTATCGCATAACAATAAATACGATAAATCATGTAATGCCCAAAACATGCACACATATGCCAATATGAATAAATAAACTTGTTTTAACATTTTTTTTTCCATATGGGATTATTATGATCAACGTAGCATGTTCTCAAGAAACTTATGTTCATGCATGGCACCATTCACACATATAAATATGGAAGAGGATTGTTGCCTATAGATATTCATAGTAATTCTAGGCTCACTTACTCAATGCTTTGGTTCCTATGTACCTACAATAATAATATTAATTTTTAATTAAAATAACAAAATTTATCAATTTAAAGTTTCGTTTTAGGTTTAGGATTGTTCTTTATGCACCATGCGTGGTGCAGGATGTGTGCACCGTGAGTGATGATTGGTCACGCATGCATCGAGGGCATTTTTGTTCTTTCTGCATTGCACATGCAACCACCCATGCGCGGCTAATCACTATGCGCGATATGTGCACTTTTGCACTGCGCACGGTATAAAAGGGATTTTCCTTAGGTTTAATGTTTAGGGCCTACAACCTTAAGGTTCAAGGTTTAGGTCCACAGTTAGTGTAGATTGGGCTTCAATGACGAAGGAGCGAGGTCATAAAATTGTGCATTTGGAGGTTAGCAATTGGACGGAAGGATATAATGGATCTTTAAGAGGTCGTGGGCTTAATTGTAGAGCTAAGCTCATGATAGGACTGCAGTAGAGGGCCTCTTGTAGGGTCCTAGAGGTTAAGGAACTTGGTCATCAGGTTGAACCTACAACAAGACTCCATAGGACTTGGTAAAGAAAAAAGTCCTTTTGTATCATAAGCAGTGCGGGAGCATGTGCATCATGCACGATGATTGACTATACGCATGTGTGGTCAAGCATGCAGTGCGCAAAAGAATAAAAATATTTTTGAACATGTGCGATCATATGTGTGCGCAGCTAATCACACGCATGGTGCATGCATCCTGCACTGCACAATACACAAATACCTTTCCCTTGGTACAGAGGAATTTTTTTTTTTTTAATGTTTCTAAACATGATCGACCGGCAGCTGGTCTAGCTAGCGGCTGACCCAATTGGGGGACAGGCTAGCCATGGGTGAGGTGGAAAGGACCTTAGGGCTAGGGCCCATCTCAACGCACGATGGGGGAGGCGGTGGTATCCCTGCCATAGCAAGGCACGGGCCTAACAGAGACAACCCATCGAAAAAAAACTGGCTAGATGGTGGCGGAACCAAAAGCGGGAAATGAAAGGGGTAAGGTCAATGGAGGAGGATCTCCAATGACTGAAACAAGATGAAGCCCCTACTGGCAACATCGATGAGTAACAGTGAAGGAAAGTCTACCACCGTTACCAGGAAACACAAGTAGCGAGAGACTTCTACTCAAGGGAGGAGGTGTGAAGGGAGGATAGGGGACCTTTCAAGGGCTGACCGATCTCTGGCTCGCCCAATAGAGAGGATCAGGGGGAAAGCAAAAGAAGGAAAAAAAAATAAGGAACCAACTTGGGAGGAGCGCGCAGTTGGTGATTGCAGTGCTCCTCCCAATAGTTTTACATTAGAAAATTAGGAGTTAATTATATGGTTTATAACTGGTCAAGGAGATGAACAAGTATTAATTGGATCCCTTTTTGTATTGTGGTAGCTCAAGTTGGTATGAATCTTGTCCGTCTTGCTTTCTTGTAACGAAACAGATTTATGGGCTCAGATCGTTACAATATGGTATCAGAGCCACGCATCAGCAGAAAGTGTAGGAGCTAAGTGCTACATCCATGGAGGATGGGAGCCATTTCTTAAACCTATGGGGGCCACTTCTAGAACCTGCCTGTCCGATGGTTATGATCATATGTCCATGGCCTATGTAAGGAGGTAGATTGTGATGCCCCTTCCAATAGTTGGTTGGATGGTTTATAACCATTTAAGGAAGATGGACAAGTATCAATTGGATCCTTTTTGGGCTATGATGGCTCAAGTTAGTGTAGATCTTGTTCGTCTTACTTTTTTTAATGAAATGGGTTCATGAGTGCTGCGGCCAGGCCCAAGTCGTTACAGTGGCTTGGCCAAAAGACTACGACAGCGGTGGCTCGACTGGCAGGGTGAGAGGAGGCATTAAATGCAGGCTTAAAAAGGATCACACGACATTTCCTGTAGGTATCCCGCTATGTTTGTACCTCCGCTCAATACTCCGGTCTCCCGTGATCGACATCTCCAGTCCATTTGGGGGCAAGGTCCAGCGACTCTGAGTCGATCATGGTCCATGGAGAAGGGAGGAGAGGTGGGCCTGGACTGGATTTACTCGGCCGAGTGTGGAGTGAGAGCCCACACACCCTTTTTAATGAAGTAAACCATCTTTCCTTTTTAATGAAGTAACCATAAAAATAAGTTTGTAGGATTAGATGACAGTTATACCTCTAAGAGTAGTTATTGGGGAATAGTTACTTATGGTAGCCGATAGAAAATAACTATTAACCCCCAACTGCCATTCCAAATGTTGCCTTATTTGGTATTTATTATGAGTAAAGGTGCCAAAATTGAATATGATACACTAACATGACTTGGACCTAATATAAAATCAATGAGTTTGTGTAGACATCAAATAAGTTCATGTTGTAAACATATCGATACAATTATGAAATGAAATAATTATATCACTGATTGACTTACTAGTCCAAAAGTTTAGGTTTAATTTAGTTAATGATATATTAGGTAAATCATATTAAATAAATTGAGTTGTATATATTCATGTTAAACAAGTAATGTCTATTTGTGCTAAGCAAATCGTATCATGTCAATCCAATATAATTTATTTATTAAATAGGTTATAAGTTCCGTAGTGTGTTACTTATATAATAATCATATAATATTTGTATTTAGATTTTGATATAATTAGTATATTAATCGTGTCATATTCCTATCGACTTATATATTATTATACCTTAGTTTCGACATAACATGAATATAATATGAAAACATAAATTATCACCCCTAATTATAAGTTAAATTGAAAATTTTTAGTTAGCTTGAAATTTGAGGAAGAACTTGTAACAACTCAAAACCCTACTTGAAAAAGCTAACCAAAAAATTATCATTAAAGTTTATTAATTTTACATAAGTATTTAATTCAATACATACTTGTTGTCAAACTAAATGTATGCTAGCATGGACTCTCATATATTCTTCTCATTTTAACCTTGACATTCTCAATGTCTAAATTTAAATCTAAATTCAAGTCCACTTAAATCTATTTATGAATACATAAAACTTATCTGTAGTAGCCTTTAGTTCACATGAATCAAAAATTAAATTAACATTGATATTATTTATAACAATTTAAGATCTCATACAAAAGATTAGCTTAAAAGATATATATAATTTTTTCAAAACATAATGAATGTATGATTAAGCATATACCAGTATGAACTCTCACAATATGCTAAGTTTTCAATTGAATCATTTTATCAAAATCGAGCTACATGACATATTATAGCATAAGAGGATTGATCCAAGGACAGTGGAACTACGTCATGGCAACTCGAGATCTCACTCAATAACGTAACACAGCCATTTTAAATCTTCCACTTATACTTCGAAAAGCCGACTGAAAAGAGAGAACAGGATTGTAGCACACCAACTCAAGGACATCTTGACTACTCTTTTCAGGTTCACGGTTGAGCCTCCAGGTGGTTGTTTGATAGAAAAATCTTTGTACACCGTCTTCAATGCAGAATAGTTTAAACGCGATGATTCACCCATGCATGGCCCGCACCGAGGGTCTTGCTCATCGGTTTTGTATTGCAGACGTATGGGTTCATGCGCTAATAAATTACCGCACTTGATGCAGATCATTCTGCATCAAAGCGGTGTACAAAAACTTTTCTTTGTTCGATATTGGATGGATCGAGGAGTTGACCTTCAATTTCTTTTGGTGATGTACTTAGCATCTGATGTGACTAACCACCCCTCTGGCGGCACTATAACAAACGCGCGCAACCTTCGAAGCAATGGTAATAATTTCGATCGGTTCTTGGCTTCGGCCTCGGCTCTGGCATCGGCTCCCGGCTTCGGCCTCGGCCCTGGCCTCGGCTCCAGCATCGGCTTCCAGCTTCGGCTCCCGGCTTTGGCCTCGACCCCAGCCTCGGCTCCGGCATCGGCTCCTGGCTTCGGCCTCGGCTCCAGCATTGGCTCCTGGCTTTGGCCTCGGCCCTGGCATCAGATCCTGGCTTTGGCCTCAGCTCCAGCATCGGCTCCTAGCCTCGGCCTCGGCTCCAGCATCGGCTCCTGGCCTCGGCCTCAGCCCGGCTCCAATTCCGGCTCCAATCTCAGCCATTAACACAATTCCTATCATGAAGCCGAATTTTGATGCTGAACGGACTTAAAACTATACAACGCGATCCACTCGCCCAGTTTTTACTAAGATCACGAGCGATTACAGGTATTGCACACTCGCCGATATCCGCGGAATGTATCTAACCATCCGGTGCTAATCTACGAAGCCGATCTCAATAGAAGAGAAGATCCGGCTGTTATGATGGAAGGGTAAAAGGGACCCCGAACAGGTATATAAGAGCCAACCCTAACGGGGGAGGGGGGCTCTCTCTCTAAAGCACTACTCTATTACGAAATTCCTGTTCTACAAACCAATGACTTGAGCATCGGAGGGTCCCCACCGGAACCACCGGTCCGGGGCTTTTTGCATGTTTCCGAAGAAAGAAGGCGCTCCCTCTACACTTCCGACGACCTGTGGAGATCTCCGCCCACCGGCGCTCACCGCAAGTGATTTGGCAGCAACAGATTGGTGCGCTAGGTAAGAGGCGCGGCAGACAGACGTTTACCCTCACGCATCTGCGACCCCTCACTTCTGCAAGAAAGATAATGGTGACAACGCGGGCTCAGGAAACTTTCACCAGCCATGCCGCGGAACGCCTCCTGCGGGCTGAACAATCAGAGGCCAACCTCCATGTTCCGCCTCTTGCACCACCACAGGCTAGCCATTCTGATCGGCTTGATGTCCTGACTCATCAAGTACAAGATCTGATGACGGTGGTGCAGGGACTACAGAAACACTGCTTCGCCGCCATGCCTCAGCCCCCTCCACCTCATGAGGAGGGTCATGGAGCCAGTCAACCTCCTCGGGGCACGACTCCTCCTGAGGCCTCCCACCACTTGCTCCCTGAACCTTGCCATCGGGAGATCTCAAAGCGACGGCGATCTCTCTCTCACCATTCTGATTGCTCCCACAGGCAGCGTGGTGAGAAAGAACCAAGACATGTGCACTCCCTACACTGGCGGTCTTCCCCATCCTCATCTTCTGACTCCTCTAAAGAAGATACCAACAGGAAGGCCGCTCGTCAAGCCGAGCAACGGCTTGATGAGTATCATCAGTGATTAGAGGAGCTTAGTCGCTGGATTGCCAACCCTCACGGGATGGACTACGACCACCATCCCCTACTCTCTCGCCGCATCATGGAGGAGCCGGTCCCACCTCGGTTCTGTCTTCCCCAGTTGGACCCATACGATGGCATGACGGATCCTCTGGACCACTTGGAGAGCTACAAGGTCCTCATGCAAGTCCAAGGAGCGACGGACTCTCTCCTGTGTGTTGCCTTTCCGGCCACACTTCGAAAGGCGACGCGTGCATGGTATTCTCATTTGCCACTACGCAGCATCAACTCTTTCAGACAACTCGAGCGATCTTTCCTGGCCCACTGCGATGCATGCTGGTAGATCTTCTGAGTGGCTGATAGCTTGTTCGCTGTCCAGAAAAGGAGCGGCGAAACTCTGAAGGACTTCATTGCTTGGTTCAAGGAGGCTGCGCTCGAGGTTTATAACTTGAAGGACTCTGTAGCCACCCTAGCCCTGAAGCGAGGACTTCGTCCTTCCAGATTTTCCTATTCCCTAGATAAGAAGCCTCCTAGCTCCTATGCCGAACTGCTGAGCTAAGTGCAGAAGTACATTCGCGTCGATGAAGCAGACTCTTCCAGGAGGGAGGTCGACAAAGGTTCTAGCAAGAAACCAATGTCCACGGAGCCTGCTGGAGGACGATCCAAGAAGTCTGAGCCTCCTCATCGCTCAGACAACCTGCCCCAGACGCTTGTTCCCAAGGAGCATTTCACTCCTCTCCTTGCTCCAATATCTCACATCCTGTTAGAAATCAAGGACGAGCCCTACTTTCGATGTCCGCCACCCATGAAGTCAGGGATCCCCCGCAGCAAGGAGCTCTACTGTCGGTATCATAGAGACTACGGTCATGACACTGAAGACTGTCGCCTTTTGAAGAAGGCCATTGAAGAACTTGTCTAGCAGGATCACTTAGGCAAGTTCGTTCGAAGAGGAAACCCCCCTGCTCCGGGTCCATTGGTGCCTCCTGCACCTTAGATCGGCGTGGACAACACCCCGACGGAAAAAATAATAGCTATGATTTCCTGGGGGCATGCAGTAATTCAAAAAGGCAGCGGGAGGGGTTAGATTCTGTAGTTCCTTTCTTTAAAAAGGACTTAGATGGGGTAGTTAACAAACATGACGACAGTGTCGTCGTGTCTATGATAATAACCAAACACCCTATAAAGAGAATTTTAGTAGACAGCTGGAGTTCCATTGACGTTTTGAGCTACGAAGCTTTTGTTCAGATGAACCTATCTAACTCTTCTCTCCAACCCATCACCACACTCTTAATGGGTTTTACTGGAGATTCTGTGAAGGTCGAAGGAGAGATCACCCTTCCTGTCATAGCCGAAACCCCGCCATGTCAAAGCACGGTTACCATAAACTTCCTGGTGGTCCGGGTCCGACTGGCTTATAATGTTATTTTGGGGAGGCTTAGCTTAAACCTATTGGATGCCGTTATCTCCACTAAAAGGCTACTGGTGAAGTTCCCTACCGATGAAGGGATTGGGGAGATGAAGGGAGAACAAAGCCCATTGTCGCTCTGCTATCACTTGGCCCCCAGTCCGCAAGAGTTGAAGCCAGCCACTGTGCCCAAGCCATTTGACCCCCGGGACTTGGAGAAAAGGGGGGAACCGGCTGAACACTTACAAACCTTCCCACTGGGAGAGGACCCAGCGAGAGCCATCCAACTTGGGGCATTCCTTCCGGAGGATGCACGTGATCAACTCCTTGCTTTCTTACGTGCGAACTCTAACATCTTTGCATGGTCATCCAGCGATATGCCAGTTATCCTTGAGGAGGTAATCACTCACAAACTTAACATCAGATCGGGATGTCGACCTGTTCGGCAGAAGAAGAGAAGTTTCGCCCTAGACCGACAGCAAGCCATAGATGGAGAGGTCCGCAAACTGGAAGCTGCGGGTCACATCTGAGAAGTCTATTATCCAGAGTGGCTAGCCAATGTCGTGATGGTCCGTAAGGCAACGGAAGTTGGAGGATGTGCGTGGACTTCACTGACCTCAACAAAGCCTGCCCTAAGGATAGCTCCCCACTGCCTCGGAATGATCAGTTGGTGGATGCTACATCCGGACATGAAACATTAAGCTTCATGGATGCCTTCTCGGGATATAACCAAATTAAGATGGACCCAGCCGACGAGGAGGCTACTTCATTTGTGACAGAGAAGGGAGTATATTGTTATAAGGTGATGCCATTTGGACTAAAGAATGCGGGAGCCACTTACCAGAGACTGATGAACAAAATCTTTGAAGACCAGATCGGATGCAACATGGAGGTGTACGTGGATGGCATGCTGACCAAGAGCGTCCATGTCGCCGACCACGTCTCTGACTTGGCGGAAACCTTCAATAACCTTCGTCGGTACCAGATGAGGCTGAACCCTCGCAAGTGCGCCTTCAAGGTGACAGCGGAAAAGTTTTTGGGCTTCATGGTGACCCAACGCGGGATCAAAGCAAATCCTAACAAGATCCAAGCCATATTAGACATGAGGTCTCCAGTCAACAAAAAGGAGGTGCAGCGTCTAACTGGAAGGGTGGCGGCCCTGAGCCATTTTTTGTCCAAGTCCGTGGAAAGATGCTTGCCTTTCTTTAAGGCACTGCGTAAGGTCGACAGCTTCGAATGGACAAGGGAATGCCATAAGGCTTTCAAAGATTGAAGGAATTTCTATCTACTCCGCCACTACTATCCAAGCCAAAAGGGGGGGGGGGGGGGGGAGNCAACAATATCATAAGTTTGTCACACAGAACGCAGGTGTTGGATAGGCATGTAAACAAACCTATCAATTTAAATAATACAATATTGATTAACGGAGATAAGATTAGAGTAATAAATCATAAAGAAATGAATTAGTACCTCAATATGCAATTTCTTAACATCCAATCATCATCAATGTAATGTGTGGTGACCACCATGCATAATGCTTTTTTTAATTCAAAGAAATTCAGCAGTTATTCAAACATGTTTTACTATATATATTTTATTTATTTTAAATTTTTAATTTTTAATATATTAATATGTATATATCTATATTTAAAATTTAAATTTATTATATTAAAGCTAACGGGATGGGGATGGGGTAGAGAATACTGTCGCGGACCGTTTACCCATTTAGCCGTTCACAAGTAATCCCCGTTACCCATTAAGCCGTTTAGACCGAAATTCTTTAATCCATTGAAATGGTACCGACCACGTAAATGGTCAAACAAAATAAATTGCCATCCCTAGTTGGTCTGTATACCAGGAACCATGAGCTGCAAACCATGCGTCTTCTTTGAAGCATTGCTTCTTCTCAACAACTGAAGCATGAATTGTATCTTAACTTGGTACTTGAATATGTGCCTGAGACTGCTCCTCGTGTTGTCAAACACTACAACAAAATGAACCAACGTATGTCGTTAATATATGTGAAACCTTATATGTACCAGGTAGAATGATGAGTCCTTGTTGTTATCTGGTTTTTGCATTTGATTTTCTTTTTGAGAGCTTTTTATCATATTGTTTTCCCTGTAAGTCATCGTATATTGAGCAAGAATGATGTACAGTTCTATGGCTTTAGGCTGTTCCTGTTGCATGAATTAGGCACCGATAATGTTAGTTACTTTAATACATGCTATTTTATGATTGATAATATTTTAAGACTTGCAATAAGTTTGCACTTACTAAAATATTTCTGTTGTTATCTGTTCAGAGCAACACCCATGTGCTCTTTAAAGTTAAATTAAGGCATGTTCAAAACATTGCATTGTTAGTATCTTAGTTGATCATTTTGGAGAAGCAATTGAGAAATCTTTGTGGACTGGTTTTTTTAATCTTGTTTTGATATTTCAACCAAAGTTGCCAATTTCATTTCGGATTATGTTTCGTTTAGCTTATGAAACGAAATATTTTGGTGTCGAACCGTTTCGCTGCTTCGTTTCGGAATATATATATATATTATAATGAAAAATTTATTCATAATTCATATTCTTCATAAATATAATAACAATATAGAAATAAAGAGTTTGGATTTTAAGAGATGCGGCCGTGGGATAAGGTAACTAGGATTTTTTTTGATATTATATATATATTTTTTAAATGATTCTGAAAATTTTAATAATTCATAAATTGGTCCCCAAAACATATTTTACCGAAACGAACGAAACATACCGAAACGCCGAAACACACCGAAACGCACCGAAATGACCGAAAAATATTTTGAAGCAAAACGTAGTGCTCATCTTTTCGGATAAGCTACCGAAACAAAACGTCTCGACCGAAACGATCGAAACAAAACGAAATTGACAACTATGATTTCAACAGATTTTCATAGCATTGGCATATATTCATGGTAGCATTGGAGTGTGCCACAGAGACATTAAGCCACAAAATCTTCTGGTATGCTAGACATGATATCTATTTATTCATGTTAGTTCATGTTCACTAAGTTCAGCATTTTTATATAAACACCTTGTTCCTATTGATAAAGACAAAGGCATGAAAATGATAATTTAAATTGATAAATCAACATGGTAAGTTTCATTATATAGTGATCAGTGGTGTCCCAAATATCTGGTATATACTTGTGTCAAGATGCATCTATAGATATGATGGCATTATTCTATAAGTTGTTCTTGCATTGCAACCCAGTCTACAATGAATGAGCAATATAACCATGTATTTATTCTCCAACAGGTCAACCCACACACTCATCAGCTGAAACTCTGTGACTTTGGCAATGCAAAGGTTTTGGTATGTGCTTTCATACATGAGCTAAGATCGATGTTAATCTTTTAGTAACCTTGGTTGACATATTTATTTTGGATCTAACAGGTGAAGGGAGAACCAAATAATCTTATATGTATTCAAGATACTATAGAGCTCCGGAGCTTATATTTGGTGCGACAGAGTACACCACAGCCATTGACATCTGGACTGCTGGTTGTTGTTCTTGCTGAACTCCTCTACTAGGACAGGTAGACAACATTATCTATACAGTATACTTGCTAAAATGAGTCATGGTTTCTAGTAATTGTAATTGGTATAATTGGTCAATAAATATAGCGATCTTTCAACAGCCTCTCTTTTCTGGTGACAATGGTTGACCAGCTCGTTGAAATAATCAAGGTAATGTCACCCTGCCTATGGCATTTTTTGCTCACATTGCACACATTCTATATACTTTATATATATATATATATATATATATATATATATGTGTGTGTGTGTGTGTGTGTGTGTGTGTGTTTATTTATTTGTGTGTATTTAACTTATGCATATTATCTTATTTTTATTTTAGGTACACAAGAAGGGAAGAAATCAAATGCATGAACCTAAATTACACTGAGTTTAAGTTTCCGCAGATTAAAGCTCACCCATGGCACAAAGTGTATTTTTGTGATTCTATTGAACGTTTAACATGAAAAGAATTGAAAGAAGTTATTAATAAGTAAGTATTTATTTCTTTATAATTTTATAGTAATTTGCTTGGGTTATATCATTTGAGTCTCATACTAATATTATATTTTATTATCAGTGCACTCATAATATACAACGCTAAAGCTGATCGAGTTGCAAGAAAAAATGCTTACTTGGGAGTCAATCAGGTATATGAGTTGCACATTCTTTTTAATAATTCATAAAATTAGATCTTATTTTTAAATATTATAAAAACTTTTAAATTTATTTTCAAATGTCCTAAGAAACCATCAGGTGTTGAATGTGGCTATTATATTATCATGTATATGAAGGAGATCATTAAGAATCATATCATTTTAACCGATAAAAAGGTAGGTTATTATTGCATGCTTTATATAAGTAGTACTTTTTATGGTTTTAGATTTTTGTGTTATGTGTTATTTAGTGCTTCTTTTCTGACTAACTTATGTATATATATAGTTTGGTTAAGAAAAAAACTTATAAACAAGAAAGGATCGATATTATGCATGGAGAATGGGTTGAGTACTTGCAAGGTTTTATTTGAAGAATGTTATGAATGTTTGTATATTAAAGTTTGGATTATCTGAATATATTATGGATGTTTGTATGACAGTATTGGATATTTTAATTCAATATATTTGAGATTTTTTTTAGAATTGAAAGTATATGTTTATATGACAGCATTGGATATTTCTATGGCAGTATGGATATTTTAATTTAATATTTTGAGATTTTTTTGAAATTGATTGAAAGTATGTTTGTATGATAGTATTAGCTATTATACTATGTTTTGAATATAAAAACGTAGTTTAAAGTAAACGATAGACTATGTTTTTCAATAAAATATAGTTTGAATATAAAAACGTAGTCTAATATATTTAAAGACTATATTTTTTGACTTTTAACTACGTCTAAAAACGTAGTCTAAAAAAGGAACTTTTGACTGCACTCACACTTTTAACTATGTTTTTTAGACCTAGTCTAATTAAAAGATTGTTGCAGTGAATATGAAATGCAACTTGATTCTCATAATAGAAAGGCATGGGTGCAGTGTGTGATGAATGCCCAAATCAGAAAGCTAGTTCTTGAGTCGAATTAATTCATATGTAGTGGTAGAAGCTATGGCGCGATACTCAACTTTGACAGAAGAGCGTGACTTAGTAGTTTTTTTTTTTTTGCATGCTAAGAATAATTACATCACTAAGAAATACAATAGCCAATGACCAAACGACAAGTGGTGGGACAGCTACCCTAACTTGCATCAAAGTATGCATTGAGATGAAAAGTATTGGATGTAGACATAAGAAGACCAAGTCAAGCTGAAATTTGAGAGAGCAAAGAATACGGAATAGTATCCATGTGCGGTTATCCTAGAGCATGCATAAATTGACTTAGAAGATTGACAGCAAATGTGATATTAGGACAAGTATGGGGGAGATACAGTAAATGATTGGCAAGTCTCCTACAGGTCCCTGGTTAGATTGGAGGTCTACAACATCAGCACTCAAGTGCAAGTTTTGTTCCATTGAAGTTTGATGTGATTTAGCACCAAGAAGGCCTGCATCATTTAAGATATCAAGGAGTTATTTTCCGTAAGAAAGGAAGATACTTCTGTCGGAGTGAACAGTCTCAATGCTGAGAAAATACTTAAGTGTACCATAGTCTTTAATGAGAAACTAATTCTGTAGAAGGTTTTGACAGACGTAATAGAGAAAGGATCAGTATTGGTAATGATAATGTCATCGACATAAACGAGAACAATGGTAATAGCATCCTTGATTTTGAGAGTGAAAAGAGAATAATCAACAACTGATTGAGCAAAGTCTTGATGAGAAGCACAAAAGAGAGCTTTGAGAACAATTATGAGATGCTTGCTTGAGGCTATATATATAGAGAGATTTGTTAAGACAACAAACAAAACGCTTGTCATCCTCCCCCCTTTGAGAAAACCTAGGAGGTAATTACATATAAACTTTTTTAGCTAAATCACCATGAAGAAAAGTATTATTGATATCAAGTTGATTTAAGGGCCACTTTGTGCTATAGCAGTAGCCAAGAGCCGGCATTGAACAGTAACTAACTTTGCAACAAGAGTAAAGGTTTTATGACAATCAAGACCCATAGTTTGAGTAAAACCTTTGGCAGCTAGATGAACTTTGTAGTGCTTAATGCTACAATCAGACTTGTATTGATTCCATAAAACCACTAACAACCAATTGCATGCTTATTAGGAAGTAAAGACGTTAAGGTGCAAGTGTTGCTAAGTTCTAAGCCTTAGCCATTGCATCACACCGATGTGTATCTTCTTAGCATACATGGATTTTGGTGGCAAAGAAAAATGTGGATTGTGAAAAGTCACATTTCTATTGGTGAATATCTTCTTAGCATATAAATCATATATATGATATCTTTTTTGACCATAAGGGTAGCCTATAAAAATGCATATATGTGCCTTAGGGGCAAACTTATCCTTGGTTTTGGAAGTGCGCAAAGTACAGGTAACCAAAAGTTCACAAGTGATGATAAGATGTTTTTTTTTTATTATTAAAAAGAAGTTCACGGGGTAATTTTTCATCCAAAATTGATTATGTGAGTCAATTAATTAGATCTGTAGCAGTTAAAACACATTCTTCCCAAAAAAATTGGTAAATTAATTTACTTGGAAACGAAGGGCATCAGCCACTTCTAGTAGCTGCTTAAGTTTTCTCTTGTTATGGTGTATCAACACATGATTTTTTATAAGTAATGAAATTACTAAGAATTCTATGGCATTGTCACTTCTAACCATTTTAACTTTATAAGAGAATTGATTTTCAGCAAGGGAAAAAAAAAATGTAAACAATTGATATATTTCATATTTGAATTTCATAAGATAGACCCATGTGCATCATGAAAAATCATCAATGATTGCCAAAAAAATATTGTGTACCAGTGTGAGATGGAGTGGAATAACTTTCCCAAATATCAAAATGTATTAAATCAAAACTATATGACACAACAGAAGTTCAAACAGGGTATGGAAGTTGAGTTTGTTCTGTCATGATAAATATTACAAGGATGTAAAAAAGGGAGTCCTAACCGATGATACTAAAGACTCAATTATGTGAAATAGACAGTTAGAGTGGTAGAGATTGAACCCTCATATAAATAAAATTCATCCTTTTCTTGGCCCAAATTAATCAGCTTCTTTGTAGACATATCTTAGAAAATAATAAGAAAATGGCAATACAATTATGTGATTTGGTAAATTTACTAACAAACAATAAATTGAGATGGAAGTGGAAATGCAAAGGACATTTTAAGGTCAAGGGAAGGAGACAATTTGATTATCCCTTCTAGCTAGGTGATTGGAATATTGTCACTACTTGATAGTTTAATAAATTGTGAGATAGGCGAGGGATGGAATGGCAATGTGGTAGGGCGGGTACAAAATACGCATACCTATCAAAAAAAGGTTATACTCATACCCACTAAGTACCCCCTATGGGTATAAAATTTATACCCATACCCATACTTATGAAAATTATTTAATACTCATGCCCATCTTATTACCTACCCATACCTGTACCCGCCCCATTGCCTATACCCATGCCCACCATCTATTCTTGTAAAATTTTTTCTTGAATTAAAAATTAGTTAATTCCTATCATTAGTTTAAACATAATTTAAAATTTAAGATATAAATTATATAATTTAAATGTTAAAAAAAATAAATTTAATTTTAATCAAAAATCTAAATCATACTTAAATGCATTTCAAGTTTCCATAATGTTAATAAAAAAAATATTAAATAGAAAAGCAAATATTTTTGAACAGTCTCCACTATCAAATCACATAGAAACAAAATCAAGATGTCTAATAACATACTGATAATAAAATATTAGAATAAAACATAAAAGCAAATTGTTCTTTTTTAATTCAAAGAAGTTCATTCATTACTTTGCAAACTCATGCATTATTTTTTAGTCTTTTCTTCATTTCAGCTCCTAAAAAAAATTTAATGTTATAAGTTGAGCAACTCAAAAAAACGTTTAAGCTTAAACTCTTGTACCATAGTACATGTGTGTGCATATAAAAAATGTCATAATATATAATTAAAATAATTAAACTACTTTCAAATATGAATTCATACCTATGTCAATCGATAAGAGGAATGTTACTTATTTCCGTAACAATTTTTGCTTCAGTTGACTATCGAAGAAACAAAGGAACATCGTAATTTATCTCAATTAATAATGAATAAACATTGTCAAATTTTATAAAATAGGCAAAGAATAAAAAATTCGTTGTTTTACCTTATTCTCATCCATGTCATCAAGCACTGTGCAATATTGCATATCCCTTGATGCACATGAACCTACATCTTAAATACAGTAATATATATATATATATGATACAAAATAGCTTTTTTAAAATTAAAGTATTGCCTTCATTACCTTGAATCTCATCCCACAACCAACTTTGAGAGTACTTCAATGCTCTAATGTATTTGGAAGAAGTTTACTATGATGTGGACTTGTGATCTTCCCACCAGTACTAAAATATCCCTAGCAATCATCTCTAAGGTAGGATACTTTGATCCATTTGCCTTCTACCAATTTAAGATATCAAAATCCATTTTCCAAGTAACGATCTAACTCCGATCCTCTATGAACAACATGATTTTGAATATATTGTGCAAATTCACACATCATCCCTTTCTGTCGGGAGTCAACACTAAGTACTTGAGAAGAAGAGGACGAAGAGTCAACAACATACTGACTTGATTGCTTAGCTTCATACTCTTTAAGCAACTCTTTAATTCTCTGTACTTCACTAGTAGCATGAAACTCATCATACATTTTGTGGAAATAAAATTCCAACAATCCCATTTTGTACCTTGAATCCAATATATATGGCTGCCACTCCCATAATACCATGCACTTGTGACCAATATATTTATTAAATTTCTCTAGCATGCTTGTTGTCATCATCCTTGCCACCTCATTTGGATACGTGAACCAATCAAATAGTGAAATTCGGATCTCATAGATTTTTGGAAAATAAATATTTGATGTAGGATATTTGGAGCTAGAAAATGATTCAGTTGCATCATTAAATAATTCTAATTTCTTACAAATTTATTCTACCTTATCCCAATCTTTGTTGGAGCACATTTGACAAAGGTCTTATGATTTTTCAAGCAAAAGATGTTGGGTAATTAATCGGCCAAAATAGGTCTTGAATACCCTAATAGGCCTTGAAAGCCCATTACCCCCTTATGTGTGTGAATGAAAAATTATGGGGACATTTAGTCCCACATCAAAAAAATCAAGAAAGGAAGGTTCACTTATATGGAAACCACTTCCTTGAAGCTTAAGTTCCTTAGGCTTACCATAAGTGGAGAGCTTGAGAGTGATGCGTAACATCACCCTCGCACACGCGCACGCGGGTGTGCGAAGGGCTCAATGGGCGCTTTATAGGCACACTTTGCAAGTGCGCATTGTCGCGAGGAGCTTGAGGGGCTTTAAATTTTTTATAGATCATGGGGATCCGACAGTGGAGACTGATCGGATCAAGATAAAGGGCTGAGATCAATTAACCATTGATCATCGGATCAGGATCAGAACTGATCGTTGATCGATCGGATGAAGGGTCGAGATGCGGTGATCAAATCATGATCGCGATCACGATCCAATGGCTCACACCCGTCAGTTGACCAGTCAATAGGACGGTTGATGATAAGGCACCCGTCCGATCGTACGGTTAGAGATAAGTCAACGTCTGATCATGAAAAGGCATATCAAAGACGTGCAACCGCCTATCTGATAACGTGATCATCAGATCACGATAGGGAGAAGGCATATCAGGATGAGGATAGGCTTATCTGATCGGCTGATCTTCATATTATAGCCATGAAAAGGCTTATCCGATCGTCTAATCTGAAGATCACGATGTTAATGGGCATATCAAGGGTGATAAGCCTTTAACCCTTACATCTTTTGATCAAATCCGATCAAAGAATTAAATTAAATTCAATCTCGTAGGGTTGCTTCCAAGGGACACCTAAAAACCTATAAATAGGACTCAAGACCCTTTCATTTCATTCATTCCAATTCCATTACGAATTGAGTTCTCTCTTAGGCATTTGCATACTTTCATAAGGGTAGTATAGCAATAGTGCAGTAAAAAGAGAGTAGCATTCTTGGTTCGATATTTTTGGTGAATTATAGTGCTGCTTTCATCAAAAGGAGACTGTTGTATCCTGGGAGACAATCGTCATACTGACCGTAAGCACTATTGCGGGACGAAATTATCTTAAGGACATAGAGTATAACTCTAGCCTCAGTCTAATCAATTAGGTAGCCACCATCTGCCACACACAACCAACAATCTTAAGACAATTTCTGCTACCACGGAAGTGCTGCTGCAGATGGCTACTATGACGACATCCGTTCAAGCCGAGAGACCGAAGAAATTCTCTGGCACGGACTTCAATAGGTGGCAAAAGAAGATGCTATTCTACCTCACAACTCTGAACCTGGTCAGAGTGCTGAATGAAGATCCGCATATCTGAAGGAAGGGGAGACCGACAAGCAAGTCATTGCTGCGGTGGAGGCATGGAAGCACTCAGACTTCCCTTGCAAGAACTACATCCTAAATGGTCTGGACAATACCATGTACAATGTGTACAGTAGTATTGCTATTGCCAAGGAGTTATGGGCATCCTTAGACAAAAAGTACAAGACAGAGGATGCTGGACACAAGAAGTTTATGGTTGGAAGATTCTTAGACTATAAAATGGTCGACCATAAAACTGTTATGGAGCAAGTCCAAGAGCTCCAGATCATCTTGCATAAAATACATGCAGAGAGAATGTCTCTCAGTGAGTCATTCCAGGTAGCTGCCATCATAGTGAAGCTACCACCACTATGGAAGGACTTCAAGAACTACCTGAAGCATAAGCGGAAGGAATGGGACTTGAAGACCTAATTGTCCGCCAAGGATCGAGGAGAACAATAAGAGCCAAGACAAGAAGACAGGAGGACAACCTGCTGAGCCAAAAGCCAACCTCATAGAAGGAAGAAAGAAACACAATTTTTCAGGCGAAGGCTTTAAACAAAGAAGGGCAATCCAAAGAAATATAAATTCAAGGGAAAGTGCTTTGTTTGTGGAAAGCAAGGACACAAATCCAAGGACTGTTGTTTCAAGGATAAAGAAAAGAAAGAAATCAATGTTACTGAAACCCTATCAAAGAGGTATCCGAGATGATGCTGTCAGCAGTTGTATTTGAAGCAAACATGGTTGACAAAGCAAATGAATGGTACATCAACACTGGAGCTACCAGACATGTCTGCTCTGATAAGAGTATGTTCTCATCATATACTCCTATCAATGGTAGAAATTTGGTCATGGGTAACTCCGCTACATCCAAGATAGAAGGACTTGGCCGCATTGTTATGAAGATGACATCTGGCAAGGAGCTTCTACTTAATGATGTGCTACATGTCCCTGACATCCGGAAGAATCTCATATCAGGCTCCCTCCTAAGCAAACATGGCTTTAGGATGGTCTTTGAGTCTGATAAATTTGTACTCACTAAGGGGGAATATTTATTGGAAGGGTTACTTGAATAATGGATTATTCAAGGTTAATGTAATGACTGTACACAGAAACCTTGAAATAAATAAAGCTTCTTCTTCTGCTTATATGGTTGACTCTTCTTGTCTATGATATGATAGATTAGGACATGTGAATTTTAATTCATTACGAAAATTAATGAAATTAGAATTATTACCTAATCGTGAAATTGATCCACATTACAAGTGTGAAGTGTGTGTTGAAGCTAAGTTAGCAAAAACACCATTTCCATCAGTTGAAAGAAATACTGAACCTCTTGACTTAATTCACAGTGATCTATGTGACTTAAAGTCAGTTCAAACTAGAGGAGGTAAAAAGTATTTTATAACATTTATTGATGATTCAACTAGATACTGCTATGTGTATCTACTAAAGTCTAAAGATGAGGCTTTAGAAATGTTTAAATGTTATAAGAATGAAGTTAAAATCAACTTGAAAAAAAGATTAAGGCCATAAGGAGTGATAGAGGTGGTGAATACGATGCACCTTTTGATGAATTCTGTCAAGAGCATGACATTATTCATCAAACTACTGCTCCTTACTCACCTCAATCTAATGGAATTGTGGAACGTAAAAATCGCACATTAAAAGAAATGATGAATGCTATGTTAATAAATTCTGGTACACCACAGAATTTATGGGAGAAGCAATTCTCTCAGCAAATCATATTCTTAATAAAATACCTCTTAAGAAGAAGAAAGTTACTCCATATGAGTTATGGAAAGGAAAGTCTTCTTACAATTACTTAAGAGTGTGGGGGTGTCTAGCTAAAGTAGCTATTCAGACCCCAAAAAGGTCAAAATAGGACCTAAAACTGTTGATTGTATATTTATCGGTTATGCACATAATAGTAGTGCATATCGCTTTCTTGTGTATAAATCAGATATATCTGATATACAGATAAATACAATCATGGAATCAAGGAATGCAACATTCTTTGAAGATATATTTCCAAGTAAAAGGAAATTAGAAATAAGTTCAAATAAAAGAACTTATGATAATACTGCTAGTAGTAGTCATCAGGAAGAATATTGAAGATGAACCCAGACGCAGTAAGAGACCAAGAGTTGTAAAGTCTTTTGGTCCCGATTATGTAACTTATATGTTACAAGATGAACCTCAAACATTCAAGGAGGCAATGTCTAATCCAGAAGCATCCTTTTGGAAAGAAGCTGTCAATAATGAAATTGAGTCCATCATGCATAATCATACCTAGGAGTTGGTAGAATTACCATCTGGTATGAAACCTTTAGGATGCAAATGGATTTTTAAGAAAAAGCTAAAGGCTGATGGATCAATTGATAAGTATAAAGTCAGATTAGTGGCTAAGGACTTCAAACAAAAAGAAGGTATAGGCTTCTTTGATACCTATTCACCAGTAAGTAGAATAACATCTATAAGAATGTTAATCGCTTTTGCAGCCATTAACAATCTTGAAATTCATCAATGGATGTTAAAACTGCTTTTCTGAATGGTGAATTAGATAAAGAAATATACATGGAACAACCTGAGGGATTTATTGTTTCAGGACAAGAAAAGAAGGTGTATAGACTTGTTAAATCCTTATATGGATTAAAACAAGCACCTAAGAATGGCATATAAAATTTGATAATGTAATGTTATCAAATGGATTCAAAATAAATGAATATGATATATGAAATATGCCAAAACCCTACCTGAAGGGTATATGATAATCTGCTTATATGTAGATGACCTATTAATCATTGGTAGTAATACTGAAATGATTAAACAGATAAAGAAAATGTTGATCAAACATTTTGATATGAAAAATATGGGTGTTGCAGATGTTATACTAGGGATTCGAATCACTAGAACATCTGAAGAAATAATATTATCTCAATCTCATTATATTAAGAAAATATTAAATAAGTATAAAAGGTATGATACTAGCCCGATGAAAACACCTGTAGATGTTAATCTATATTTGGCTAAGTATACTGGAGAACCCATATCTTAATTAGAATACTCACGTATAATTGGCAGTTTAATGTATGTCATAAATTGCACTCGTCCAGATATAGAATATGCTGTCAATAAGTTGAGTAGATTTACAAGTAATCCAGGTCCAAATCATTGGATAGCTCTAATAAGGGTATTAAGATATCTGTGATATACCCTAGGTTATGGATTGCATTATTCAAGATATCTAGCTTACTAGAAGGATACAGTGATGCAAATTGGATATCTAACACAGAAGATACAAAATCCACAAGTGGATATGTACTCACCTTAGGAGGAGGTGCTGTGTCATTGAAATCTTCTAAACAAATATGTATAGCTTGATCCACTATGGAATATGAGTTTATGCCTTAGAAAAGGCAGCTGAAGAAGCAGAATGGCTTCAAAATCTTTTAGAAGATATTCCATGTTGGCCAAAGCCTGTGTCTGCAATATGCATACATTGTGATAGTCAATCGGCAATATGCAGAGCACAAAATAAGATGTATAATGGTCAGTCTAGACTTATACGTCGTAGACATAATACCATTAAGCAGTTACTTGAAATTGGTGTAATTTCTATTGACTATATTCAGTCAAAGAAAAACCTAGTGGATCCATTAACAAAGGGGTTACCAAGAGATCAAGTAAACTATTTATCGAGGGGAATGGGTTTAAAACTTATAACTGAAAAATCTTCATAGTGGATACCCAACCTAGCTGACTGGAGATCCCAAGATCTAGGTTCAAAAGGGACAACTAAATTATGAAGAGACTTGATAGCACTAAGGATGTACAATCCTACTCATTCCTATGATAATTGGTGCTACCTGCTAAAGGTACTAGGATAAGCATTGCTTTTAATGATTCTTATGACATGAACATCATGTGGGGTATAGCAGGATACTCTTAATAAGAATCACCTATGTGAGTGTGAACTGGGCCAATTCTATGAGAATTTTAAGGTTTAATTCTCTGAAGCACTCATGAGACTAGGAGTTGTTCGGGGCCAAAATGAACACAACCATAAGAACCAAAAGAATGCTCAGAAAGAAGTTGCGTGATTGTTATTGTCTTAGTTTACATAAAATGCTGAAAGGTTCAAGACATCATGTTCACCTTTTAGCAAGTAAACTCAATAACAACTAAGGAAGGTTCAAAGCCACAAGCTACCTATCTCGATACAACTTCATCCCATTATACTCTCTTTAGTGTCTGCATATTCATTTGCATTAAAATCTTTTATGTTGGGGTTTGCCTTTGCTGATCTCTGATAATCTTTGATCCAAGTCCAATTCCATTCATGTGGGGGATTGTTGGGTAATGGGCCAAAATAGGTCTTGAATACCCTAATGGGCCTTGAAAACCCATTAACCCCTTATGTGTGTGAATAAGAAATTGCAAGGACATTTAGTCCCACATCGAAAAAAATCAAGAAATGAAGGTTCACTTATATGGAAACCACTTCCTTGAAGCTTAAGTTCCTTAGGTTCACCATAAGTGGAGAGCTTGAGGGTGATGCATAGCATCATCCTCGCGCACGAGCGTGCGAAGGGCACAATGGGCGCTTTGTAGGCACACTTTGCACTTCGCACGTGCACATCGTCGCGAGGAGCTTGAGGGGCTTTAAATTTTTTATAGATTATGAGGATCCGACGGTGGAGACTGATCGGATCAAGATAAAGGGCTGAGATCATTTGACCGTTGATCATTGGATCAGGATCAGAACTGATCGTT
This sequence comes from Calamus simplicifolius, assembly GCA_900491605.1. Lineage (NCBI taxonomy): Eukaryota > Viridiplantae > Streptophyta > Magnoliopsida > Arecales > Arecaceae > Calamus > Calamus simplicifolius. The sequence continues at coordinate 52,393 of UESW01001444.1, read as the reverse complement.
GATCGATCGAATGAAGGGTCAAGATGCGGTGATCAAATCATGATCGCAATCGCGATCCAACGGCTCACACCCGTCGGTTGGTGATAAGGCATTCGTCCGATCGTACTGTTGGAGATAAGTCAATGGTCTGATCATGAAAAGGCAAATCAAAGACGTGCAACCGCCTATCTGATAACATGATCATCAGATCACGATGGTGAGAAGGTATATCAGGATGAGGATAGGCTTATCTGATTGGCTGATTTTCAGATCACAGCCATGAAAAGAATTATCCGATCGCCTGATCTGAAGATCACGATGTTAATGGGCATATCAAGGGTGATAAGCCTTTAACCCTTACATCCTTTGATCAAATCCGATCAAAGAATTCAAATTAAATTCAATCTCGTAGGGTTGCTTCCAAGGGCACCTAAAAACCTATAAATAGGACCCAAGACCCTTTCTGTTGGCCCAGATGGCAACCCAAGAGGGGGGGTGAATTGGGTTCTTAAAAATTTAACTCTTTTAAAAACTATTTGCTTTGATATGAAAGAGCTTGAGTGCAAAGTATAAATAAATGCTAATCACAACTAAATGAGATAGAGAGAGATAAGAGACAAAGCATGGCAAACACAAAGATTTTATAGTGGTTTGGTGTATCCAACACCTACGTCCACTCCCAAGCTTCACATGGGTCCACACTATAATCCACTTGATTACAGTCGAGTTGTTTTATAAGCTCACAACTCAAAACTTATTGTTTCCCCCAGGATTATAACGAACCCAGCTGGTTTTCTGGGCTCACCAGCGTACAACCCAACCACAAGCTATCCTTAGCTTGTACCGAGGTATACTACCTCCACTAATTCAATCCTTCGATTGAACTAGCAAACAATAATAAAAAATAGAGTTATGAATACACAGCAGCTCCTCAAATGAGCAAATAAATAATAAAGTAAATAAGGATAAGAAAAGCCTATTTGAAGCTCTTTGAGTGAACGCTTTTCTTCTTTTCCTCTTCTCCTTTGAAAAATCGAATCAGGGCCTCAGCTCAGATTCTTCACAGAAATTTGCAGTTGAAAAGTTAAGGATTTTGGGGCTTTTGCTTCCTTTCTTCTAATGATGAAATCACCTTGATTTGAGCTTGAGAAGCTTGTGGATTTCTCTTTGAGCTTTCTAGGGTTGATGGATTTGAGCTCTGAGTCTTTCCTCTTGATTTCTCTTTCTTTTTCACTAAGTATTTTTCTCGATTTTTCTCTCGATTTTTCTCTATTTTTCTGTTATTTTCAAATGAACAGTTTCCCCCTTTATATATATCTCTTAATCCAAGATTAGGTGGGAAATATAGCCGTTGTGAGATGCTTGGATCTTTCTACACACAAGAAAAATAGCCGTTAGAGGTTAGGTAGAAAAAATCTTACCGTTGGAGTCCATTCTGATAAATAAAAAATCCGTTCCTGACAGGTTGGAGTTGGCTCCAACTTTTTAGGTGTCGGCTCCAAATTGGGTATCCAAAAATAGCAAATAAAAAGTTGTTAAGGAGTCGGCTCCAATAAAGTTAAGTGTCGGCTCGTCGCTTTCGGGAGTCGGCTCCACAAACCAAAAGTGTCGGCTCCAGAAATGCTCATAAAAACATGCTCTCTATTCTTAGGTTAGAGTCGGCTCCAGAAACTCAGGTGTCAGCTCCCGAATACTAGGTGTCGGCTTCGAAAATTGAAACAGAATACACTTCTCTGTATCTCAGGTTGGAGTTGGCTCTGAAACTCTGGGTGTCGACTCCAGACCGTGCCAAAATTCCAGAAAACTTCTAATACGCTTTGGGGTCGGCTCCTGACAATTTGGGTGTCGACTCCAAGCTCTGAACTTTAAAAATTCTTTTAACATTTTGATTCAAAACTTATTTCTTTATACCTTTTGCTTGATTAAACATTTTTAATCCCTGAAACACTTATTAAATTTATTAGAAACATAGTGAATATACTCATGTCTTTTAGTAATCATCAAAATCAATAATTGGGTCAACAATCTCCCCCTTTTTGATGATTATAAAAATTGAGTATATGCATGATTTAAACAATAAGGTTTTCAAATTAAATTTCTCAAATATTTAGTTCTCATAGGTAAGCTCCCCCTGAACGAAGTAGCTCCCCCTATGATACTCAATTTAACATCTATTCTTCCTTTTAACAGTAAACTTTTAATGTTTGATACCAATTAAACAATCATATTAAGTTAGGTAACCTTCTTTCTTTCAATGCACATGTCAATTACTTCTCCTTATATGCAATACTAATTAATTAAGCTTATTTGTTCTAATGCAAATATTAAATACTTCTTCCTCTTTATAATTTTTAATGCATATACGACTCTCAATTACTTCTCTCCCTTTTTTGTAATCAACAAAAAGGTTAAGAAGTTTCAAGTTAAATGATAGAATTGAGAGATGCTTCAAAGATCAAATGATATTCATTAAGTATCAAATAAGTTCATTACATACTTCATAAAGTCAAGCATTACATCATATTACAAAAAGAAACTTTATTACATCAAAACTTCAGAAAAAAGTAAATCAACATCAAACTAAACATCATCTTTTAATAACATCAAAGAACTTCATTACAAGATAATCAAAAATTAGCTTTAAGAAGTCTTTGCAATTCTTCTACTATTTTTCCATTCTTTGAGTTTGAATAAATTCCTTTAGTCTTCTATCAATAAATGTACATGCAGTCATAATTTTGTCCTGAAGCTCAGCATTGTATTTGAAGTAAGTCTCTGAATCTCCTCCAATATCTTTAAGTTCTTCAAAAATATTCTTGAGATCATTCTTCAAAGATACTGCGGAGGCTCCAAGTGTGGATTCAATTTTACCAACTCTCTCATCCAAAGAATAGTACATTTCTCTTAAATTCATCAAACTATTATCAATTTTTATTTTCATTTCTTCCTTGTGAGTAGCAAATAGACTTTTAAGTTGTTCTAACTGAATATCAGAAAAACCAATGGATGACATAGGCAGTGGTACATGTGCAGGAGCTGGAGTAGATGACGGTGGTGTGATGATCTGCTAGGCTCTGGTGATGGATGCCTTACTGATGGACCTGCCTCAGATGGTGCAGTGGCCCTAATATCAGCTGCTCTCTCATCCAGATGACCTTTTCTTTCCCATCTACCATCCACTTTTACAAACCCCATTATGTGCACAGTAGCCAAGCTGTAATAGTCAGTGTGCCTTAGGTTTTTCGATGGCTCATTTTCAGAAAAACAACTCCTTGACTTTAAAAACCATGGTCAGGATCATCCATAAGGCAATGAAGATCTCCTCTTGCCCCCGGCCTCAGCCATATACCATATCATCATTCCAGCAAGATTGATAGGCTGACCTATCAAGATACTATCCATAATCACTATGTCTCACTCTAAGACATACTCAAAACGACCAGTCTTGGGAAATAGGATCCTACCACAAATGTATGCAATGTCTAAGCTCAAGTGGCAATTGATTTGCCCTAACTTCCTCAAACTCAGTTATTTCCCTTCCTAACATCCTTGATAAAGCATCTGATCTCACTATGAATGTTTGCAGTAAGCCCAGTGACAGGAATTCCTAAAAGATTTCCTAAAATTTAAAATGTGAGATGAATCATTTTCTCTTACAGAACTAACTATTCCACCATCTCCCCTTGATAAATTGAGGTAAAATTCTTTAACTAGAGCCGATAAGTGGGAACATCCAAAGAACATACCTTATCCCAACCGAGCTCTTTAATTTGTCTACCGATTGCAAAACCCTCGGTTTCAAAGAAATCAAAATCAACCTTCCTTCCCATGGTTATGACTCACCGAGCAAGAGTATCTACTTGTGGAGAGGAGGGGCTAGGATTATCTGAGTCAGTTGAAGAGGAATCGATGCTTGGAGTAGGTTCACGGATGGACGCTGAGCCGTACGCTTCCTTGTAGCCATAGGAGCATCAAAGATCGATCCCCTACGCTTAGGTGCCATTGGAATATTAGGGAATGGTTGATTTGAGGAGTATTTGGCTTTGGGAGGTTTGGAGAGGTTTTGGAGAGGTTTGGAGAAGATAGGAAGTGAGAAGGTGTCGACTCTGCCCTAATATAATCAATTTGGGGCCACCAGGTGCTCCCGCAAAGTCGGGTGTCGACTCTAAGTCGCTAACACTGTTAGCGCCCGAACTGGAGTCGGCTCTGCTTAAGCGGGTGTCGGCTCCAAGGTCAGAGACCGAGAGCACACAGACAAGGTGTCGACTCTACAAATTAAGGTGTCGACTCCACTATTTTCAGAGAAAAAATAGTGAGTTTCAAACAACCGAAACATGTCAAAATAAAATCAATAAATTTTGAAAAAATCTTTGGAATGTAGATAATCAAATTGCTCAAATGTCTAGATAAATTGTCCTTAAAATCATGAGAGAAATCTCAAGAAATTGATTGAATTCTAGATAATCATTCCTTAGGGGTTTTAAAATCATTCCAAAGGATCACAAATCCCTAATTCTCCTCTAAGATAACAAAATCTCTCTTCACTCAAAGGTTTTGTAAATATATCAGCTAACTATTCTTCAGTACTAACATAATCAAGGCAAATTTTATTGTTAGCTACATGTTCTCTAATGAAGTGATATCTAATTTCAATATGTTTAGTTCTTGAATGTTGGATTGGATTTTTAGTTAAGTTTATTGCACTTGTATTATCACATTTAATAGGAGTTTTATCAAGTGTTATGCATATTCTTCAAGTTGTCGCTTAATCCAGAGGATTTGAGCACAGCAACTTCCAGCTGCAACATATTCTGCTTCAGCAGTAGATAATGCAACCGAATTTTGCTTTTTGCTAAACCAAGAGATTAAGTTACTTCCTAAAAATTGACATGCACCACTTGTACTTTTTCTATCTGGTTTACATCCAGCATAATCAGAGTTAGAATAAGCAATTAAATTCAGTGTTGAATCTCTAGAATACCATAATCCTACATTTTTGGTTCCACTTAGATATCTTAGTATTCTTTTTACAGCAATTAAGTGAGATTCTTTAGGTTCTGATTGAAATCTAGCACGTAAACAAATAGCAAACATGATATCAGGTCTACAAGTTAAGTAGAGTAGAGATCCAATCATACCTCTATAGTGTTTTTGATCAACTTTCTTACCAGCTTCATCTTTATCCAATTTGCATAAAGGACTCATAGGTATTACAAGGGGTTTGATTGATTCATTCCAAACTTCTTGAGAATTTCCTTTGTGTACTTAGTTTGGTTGATGAAAATCCCTTCTTTGCTTTGCTTGATTTGAAGTCCTAGGAAGAAGTTGAGTTCTCCCATCATGCTCATCTCGAATTCATCCTGCATTAGCTTAGCAAATTCTTAACACAAATGATTGTTAGTAGCACCGAATACAATATCATCTACGTATATTTGTACTACTAATAAGTCTTTGTCTTTTGTTTTCAAAAATGGGTTTTGTCTACATTTCCTCTAGAAAAGCCATTTTTAATTAGAAATTTGCTTAACCTATCATACCAAGATCTAGGTGCTTGTTTTAAACCATACAGTGCTTTGTGTAATTTAAAAACATGATTTGGAAATTCATGATCTTCAAAACCAGGTGGTTGTTCCACAAAAACTTTCTCATTTATAAAAACATTTAAAAATGCACTTTTAACATCCATTTGAAATAGATTGATGTTCATATGACATGCAAATGCAAGTAGTAATCTAATTGCCTCTAATCTAGCAATAGGTACAAAAGTTTCATCAAAATCAATTCTTCTTCTTGATTATATCCTTTTGCAACTAATCTAGCTTTATTTTGATTACTATTCCATTTTCATCCAATTTATTCCTAAATACCCATTTAGATCCTATAACTGAATGACCTTTAGGTCTATCAACTAAGGACCATACATTATTCCTAGTAAATTGATTTAATTCTTCTTGCATAGCTAGCATCCAATTACTATCTTTTTCAGCTTCTTCAATAGTTTTAGGCTCAATTTGAGATACAAATGCAAGATGATTATTGATATTCCTCATAGATGATCTAGTTCTTACTCCTTGAGATGGATCACCTATAATCAATTCCTTCGGATGACCATAGGCATATCTCAATCTCTAGAAATCTACCTCATTATGATTAGTATCAATAACATCAACCCTAGGTGAATCATCATCTTTAGCTTTTGTTCATGATATGAAGATACATCTATATTTAATTTTTTAATATCTCTTTCTAGTATATTTGTATCTTCTCATCATCAATCTTTTCTGAACTTGATGCTAAAGACTCATCAAAAATTACATGAATAGATTCTTCTACAATTAAGGATTTTTTGTTAAATACTCTATAGGCTTTACTAGTGGTTGAGTATCCTAAGAATATGCCTTCATCAAATTTTGCATCAAATTTTTTAAGATTATCTTTTCCATTATTATGAATAAAACATTTACAGCCAAATGCATGAAAATAACTAATGTTTGGTTTCCTATTATTCCATAATTCATAGGGAGTTTTCTTGAGAATTGGCCTAATTAGGGCTCTGTTAAGGATGTAATATGCCGTGTTTATAGCTTCCGCCCAAAAGTATTTTGGTAGGTTGCTTTCACATAGCATGGTACGGGCCATGTCTTCTAAAGTTCTATTTTTTCTTTCTACAACTCCATTTTGCTATGGTGTTCTAGGTGCAGAAAAATTATGGTGAATGCCATGTTCAATGCAGAAATTTTCAAATAAATGATTATCAAATTCTGTGCCATGATCACTTCTAAGAGACACTATAGTGTTATTTTTCTTATTAGTGACTTTCTTGAAGAATTTCAGAAATATTGAGAAAGTCTTATCCTTGTGAGCCAAAAATAATACCCAAGTGAATCTAGAATAATCATCTACGATCACAAGGTCATATTTCTTTCCTCCTAGACTAGTTGTTCTAGTAGGTCCAAAAAAGTCCATGTGAAGTAGCTCTAGTGGCCTAGAAGTGTAAACTACATGTTTAGATTTGAAAGAGTTTCTAGTTTGTTTTCCAAATTGACATGCATCACAAATTTGGTTATTTTCAAAATCTAACTTTGGAAGTCCTTTAACTAAGTCTATTCTAATCAATTTTGAAATCAAGTGTGTGCTTGCATGACCTAATCTACGATGCCATAGCCATCCAATCTCATTTATATTAGCATTATTAGCAACTAAGCAATGATTACTAGTAGACAAATTGTCTAAATCAATTAAGTATACATTGCCATTTCTATTACCAACAAATATAATGCTATTGTCAATGGAATAGAAACAGTGCAGATAGAAGCTTCAAATGAAACTTTGAATCCTTTATCACACAATTGGCTAATACTAATTAAGTTATGTTTTAAACCATCTACATAAAGAACATTTTTAATAAAAGTGGAGGGAGTTATCTGAATTTTACTAAATCCCATAATCTGACCTTTACCATTGTCTCCAAATATAACAACTCCTCTTTTATCCTCAAGGGTGATGAATTGCTCCTTATCACCCGTCATGTACCTTAAGCAGCCGCTATCAAGATACCACTTTCGTTTTGATCTTTTGGCCGCAAGACACTCCTGCAAAGTGATCAAACTTTCTGTTTAGGTACCCAAGCTTTCTTGGGTCCTTTATAGTTAGTAGTAACAAAGATTGTTCCTTTCGGAACCCATATTTTCTTTTCTTTAATACTTAAGTTCTTGTTAATTTTTCTAAAATTACATTCATAGGCTTTATGTCCTTTCTTGTTACAACAATAACATGAAACATCATTTTTATCCATTTCTTTTCTAAAGAAATTTTTAACATACTTTTGTTTCTTGTTAGGCCTATAACCTAATCCAGCTTTATCAAATTCAGTTTTTCAGAGCTATATGTAAATTTATCAACTATATCTTTATATTTATCAACTTCTTTCCTTAAACTAACATGTTCATTAGAAATTGACTCTTTGTCTTTTGATAAATTCTTATTTTTAGATTTCAATTCTTTAATTTCATGATTTAGTTTATCATTCTCTTTGACAAGATTTAAATTATCATTTTTCAAAACTTTGCTTTTCTTTTTTAAAATTTTAAAATCACTAACTAATTCATTAAATCATCAAATAATTTATCAAAGGTAAAGTCATGAGTTTCGGTACATACCTTATCGTCTTCTTTTACCATAAAGCAAATGTTTGCAACTTCCTTTTGTTCTTCCTCGGATGAGGATTCTTCGTTATCGCTCCATGTTGCAACGTATGCCTTTTTCTTTTTCTTGTATCCCTTTTTCAATTGAGGACAATCATATCTAAAGTGCCCCGGTTTCTTACATTTATAGCATATGAGGGGGTCTTTCTCTTTATCCTTATCCTTTTCTTTTTCTTTTTCACCTTCCACCTTTGTTCTAAATTTTTTCTTGTGGAAGGGTCTCCTTCTTTGCATAAATTTTCTGAACTTCCTTGCAAGGACTGTCTCATTATCTTTCTCTTCTTCCTCACTGCTGCTTATTTCCTTTTCTGCAGCTTTAAGGGCAATCATTTTCTTCTTTTTGACTTCTTCCTCTTGATGTTGCTTCATGGTCAGTTCATGGGTCATCAATGATCCAAGTAGCTCTTTCAAAGGTAATGTATTTAAATCTTTGGCTTCTTGGATGGCAGTTACTTTCGCTTCCCATGATCTTGAAAGAGACTTAAGGATTTTACGAACCAATTCAGAGTTAGTATAGGTCTTACCAAGACTTTTTAGACTATTTACAATATCAGTAAATCTAATGTACATGCATGTGATAGTTTCAATTTGTTCTATGCTAAACAATTCATATTTGTGCACTAAGATATTAATTTTAGACTCTTTAACTTGATTAGTACCCTCATGGGTAACTTCTAGTCTATCCCAAATTTCTTTTGTGGAAATATATAGAAATTCTATTAAACTCATTAGCATCTAAAGCACAATATAAAACTTTTATGGCCCTAGCATTGAGCTGAGCCATTTTTCTATCGTTCTCATTCCAATCCCTTTCGGGTTTAGCAACTATTGAACCATCTATTATGTGTATCGGTGTGCTAGTTCCATTAGTGATTACACTCCAAAGCTCATAATCTAAAGCTTGAATAAAAATTCTCATTCTAGCTTTCCAATAAGAATAATTAGAACCATTAAATAAAGGAGGTATATTAGTAGAATGACCTTCAACAAATGAAGATCCACCTTGAGCTGCCATTTGGATGTTTAACTCTTGATCGTTGGATCAAACAAGAAATGAGCACTAGCTCTGATACCAATTGTTGGCCCAGATGGCAACCTAAGAGGAGGGGTGAATTGGGTTCTTAAAAATTTAACTCTTTTAAAAACTATTTGCTTTGATATGAAAGAGCTTGAGTGCAAAGTATAAATAAATGCTAATCACAACTAAATGAGATAGAGAGAGATAAAGAAACAAAGCATGATAAAAACAAAGATTTTATAGTGGTTCGGTGTATCCAACACCTACGTCCACTCCCAAGCTTCACTTGGGTCCATACTATAATCCAATTGATTATAGTCGAGTTGTTTTACAAGCTCACAACTTAAAACTTGTTGTTTCCCTCGGGATCACAACGAACCCAGCTGGTTTTCCGGGCTCACCAGCACACAACCCAACCACAAGCTATCCTTAGCTTGTACCGAGGTATACTACCTGCACTAATTTAATCCCTCGATTGAACTAGCAAACAATAATGAAAAATAGAGTTATAAATACACAACAGCTCCTCAAATGAGCAAATAAACAATAAAGTAAATAAGGATAAGAAAAGCCTGTTTGAAGCTCTTTTAGTGAATGCTTTTCTTCTTTTCTTCTTTTCCTCTTCTCCTTTGAAAAATCGAATTAGGGCCTCAACTCAGATTCTTCATAGAAATTTGCAGTTGAGAAGTTGAGGATTTGGGGCTTTTTCTTCCTTTCTTCTAATGATGGAAATCTCCTTGATTTGAGCTTGAGAAGCTTGTGGATTTCTCTTTGAGCTTTCTGGGGTTGATGGATTTGAGCTCTGAGTCTTTTCTTTTGATTTCTCTTTCTTTTTCACTAAGTATTTTTCTCGATTTTTCTCTCTATTTTTCTCTCTTTTCTCTTATTTTCAAACGAACGGTTTTTCCCTTTATATATATATCTCTTAATCCAAGATTAGGTGAGAAATATAGCCATTGTGAGATGCTTAGATCTTTCTACACACAAAGAAAAATAGCCGTTAGAAGTTAGGTAGAAAAAATCTTACCGTTGGAGTCCGTTCTGACAAATAAAAAATCCGTTCTTGACAGGTTGGAGTCGGCTCCAACATTTCAGGTGTCGGCTCCAAATCGGGTATCCAAAAATAGCAAATAAAAAGTTGTTGAGGGGTCGGCTCCAATAAAGTTAAGTGTCGGCTAGTCGCTTTCGGGAGTCGGCTCCACAAACCAAAAGTGTCGGCTCCAGAAATGCTCATAAAAATACATTCTATGTTCTCAGGTTAGAGTCAGCTCCAGAAACTCAGGTGTCGGCTCCCGAATTCTCAGGTGTCAGCTCCCGAATACTAGGTGTTGCTCCGAAAACTAAAACAGAATACACTTCTCTGTATCTCAGGTTGGAGTTGGCTCTAAAACTCTGAGTGTCGACTCCAAACCATGCTAAAATTCTAGAAAACTTCTGATATGCCTTGGGGTCGGCTCCTGATAATTTGGGTGTCGACTCCAAGCTCTGAACTTTGAAAAATTCTTTTAACATTTTGATTTAAAACTTGTTTCTTTATACCTTTTGTTTGATTAAACATTTTTAATCCCTGAAACACTTATTAAATTTATCAGAAACATAGTGAATATACTCATGTCTTTTATTAATCATCAAAATCAATAATTGGGTCAACACTTTTATTTCATTCATTCCAATTCCATTATGAATTGAGTTTTCTCTTAGGCATTTGCATACTTTTCTAAGGGTAGTATAGCAATAGTGCATTGAAAAGAAAGTAGCATTCTTGGTTCGATATTTTTGATGAATTATAGTGCTGCTTTCATCAAAAGGAGACTGTTGTATCCTAGGAGACAATCGTCATACTGACCGTAAGCACCATTGCGGGACAAAATTATCTTAAGGACATAGAGTATAACTCTAGCCTCAGTCTAATCAATTAGGTAGCCACCATCTGCCACACACAACCAACAAAAGATGCATCTTTGTAGATTAATACGGTCTTGAGCATAAAAAAAGTTGAGTTTAATATGTCTTGCAGTCAAGAACTAGCTTTTTTTATGCATAGAATCCCTATTTGCTTAACACATTCTTTACACTTTTACACTCTTTTATTTGATGCTCACCAATATAGGACACTTTCTTGAACTATATCAATTCCACCTTTAATTACCGCTAAATCATCTTAGACATTCAAGTTTAAGATATGTGCTACACAACACATGTGAAGAAACTTGCCACCCAATATAAGTGAATAATATTCAAACCGATCTAAGAGGATACTGATCAAAGCATCATTGATGGGGCAATTATCCATTATTATGGCTGATAATTTTTTATCAAGGTTCTATGAATACAATCTAGTAAAACCTCAGAAAAAACTTCCTTAGATATTGTTTGATAGAAAAAATATTATCCATGGATAAGTGTACGGGATAGAGTTTATCTCATGGCTATTCCTAGGAATATTTCTTGGCTATCCCATTGATCATATCAAATGCAAAAAGGTAAATCCATAGGATAACTTTTTTTTTCTCTTATTTGAAGGGATAACCAGCAATTCTTGCATTTTTTAGGAATAAATTGAGGGGATAACTTATGGTTAACCATAGTTAACCATGGATTATCTCTCTGGTTAACTTTATTTCCAGCTATCCTTTATACTTATTGCTCTAGATATCCCCTCTTATTTTCTATTTCAAGCACTTTTATTGTGATTTGAATAACAGTAGAATTTGTAACAAGTGTAACGTGTATGGTAAAGATTGTTATAGTAATCCCAATATAGCCTATCCTAACCACTACATCCTCCACGACTATGATCTAATAACCATATGATTATTAGAATTTTTACATCGATGCTTGTCATTGTGTGAAACTATATCGCAGCGCTTTAAAGTAATTGAACAAACTTTGTTTGCAAACCCTTTGTTTTTCTTCTTGAGAGATCAATGAATATGCTTTGCTAAGTGTGGGCAGTGACTCCATGGTTAAAATTTGGTTTCTCAGTGGAATAAGAGTCATTGAGACCCATTAAAAAGTGATATTCCTTTTCATCTTGAAAAATGCAGCTAAGTTCTTTCATTGTGCCATAAGTGCAAGTTGGCTATGAGAGTATAGATCATTGATTTCATCATTATATCCTTAAAGAGTAGTAAATAGTTAGAGACAAATAATTGATCTTAAGTATGTAGTTAAAATATCACATTTCATGCAATAGATTTGTGCTACTCTTTTACGAGACAAACGATCTTCTAGATCATCCCAGACTTCTTTAGCAGTCTTAAAATAAACAATACTACTTACTAGGTCCTTGCGAATGGAATTCCAAATATAAGAGAGCACTGCTTGGTAGTAGTGCAATAATTAGTTTTTTGCTACTAGGGCATAGTCTTCATAGCTCATCGCCAAAAAGGATATTTTCTCTAATGAGGGGTTGAGATACAAAAATCGTAGCCAAGTTACCTAAGTGATGAAGGAAGGATGGCGCGGTGTAACATCTTGATTGAAGTCCATAATAGAAATTTGATTTAATTTCATAGCAGCTCTAATGCCATGTAAAAATGAGAGTATAAAGTAAAAATTATTGGATCTCAAAGATAGCATACAAGAATTAGTTACCATATATACATGTTTATATAACTACATAGAAAACAAAGGAGATAACAAATCAATAATATAATTTTAAGATTTGGACATATGTAGAAAATCATTATTGGCCATAACATGCCAAGGATGTGATGTGGAGGTACTGACAATAATAGAAGATATCACTTATTGCTATTAAGACATCACTTGATACCGTGGGACACTACACAAATCACTACAAGAAAAAAGAAAAAAAATTTTAGTGATGAAAAATTCGTTGCTAAAAGTATGAGTTTCGTGAAAATCTTAAATAGCGACAGAATTACAATGGATAAATTCGTCTTAGAAATGCTCTTCGCAAACATTTAGCGACAAAATTGAAAGTCTAATCTTAGCAATAAAATTAGCAACGACATAATTTTTATTGCTAATTAGCGAGAGATTCAATCGTCGCTAATTATCGCTAATATTTTTTAATAATTTATTATTTTTAATTTAATTTAATTTTTTATTTTAAAATTTAATTTATTAAAATGCAAATAATTTTTAAAAGAAGTCATGAAATATATTACAATATCTTACAAACATTTTTTTTACAATAAACTTCAAAACATGATAAATATCCCATAAATATTCAGTAATCAAATATAATTCTACATGCTATTAGAATGAGATGGATCTGTCTATGAAGCTGGAGCTGAAAAGTGGTCAGAACGAGTCATCTCTACTATCAGCTGTCACACACTCGTCTCGAATCTCGTTTTGAATTTTGTTCGAATCTCATCTCAAATCTCGAGTCAAAGTTTTTCGCGCATCTCTTCTCGCATTTGTTGCATCGTGACTCAGCATATTCTCCTAATGCATATCTTGTATAATAAAAAAACAAAAATCAACTAACTAGTTCGAATAGCCCAACTTGTCTCGGATCCAAATTTTCAACAAATAAATAAAGAAACAAGAATCAACCGATTGACTTATGAAATCAACTATCAACTCCATCATCTGATCTATTAAAAAAATCTTAACAAAATAAAGTAATAAAATAAATAAAAAAAAAGAAAGTAAGGAGAAGAAATCAACGGTAAATAAGGTCCTGAAGAGGGGGAAAAAATCATACCATGGATCAGGGAGGCAGCAAAATCCTTCTGCAATCTGTTACTCTCCCCTTTTTGGCTCCGAAGATGAAATAGTTGACATGCTACTATCAACCAGTTAATTTTAACCGTTAAAATAACATATTTTCATGTCAAGAAGCTAGCTGTATTTTTAAAACATGAAAAACTATCACAACAACTAAAAGTTTGATTATCAAAATGAATTTTGAGTGAAAGTTCAAAGCATGACTTAGATTTGACTGTTAGTCGCGGGGTAACAATGGGCACAAAAGATGGTTGTTCCTAACTGTTCCAACTTTGATGGCATTGGATCAATCTTGTTAAATGCCTGACGGGCCTGTCTAACTGTAGCCTTCTGTTTGGTTGTGCTCCAATGAACAATCCATTCATCCAACGAGTATGGTAGTTATAGTTTGAAGAACAAAATCTGAGCTTGGAAAGTAGACAACTGACAATTAACTAAGGTCAAGCTTGCCGTAGATATTAAATCATAATCCATTTGGTGACATGCTTCCTCAGTCCAGGCATTCCAAACAGCAAATCAGCAAATTAGGACTTATACGTACTTTTAGTATAATTGGTGCCGTCTAAACCTGAGAGTTGACTTCTACTCTTGGTTAGAATTGTTCGTCGACCAATTCTCGTTCGTTGACTTCTGATGACGCCAAGTCACATTCTTTAAACGTCAGAAAAGACGAACGTCCTTCTCTCCGGACCCCTGCAAGAAAAGTCTTCGAAGACCGGATATTCCGGTAGGGACCCTCCGATGCTCAAATCAGTTACTTGGGATCAGACAAGAACCGCTCAACGGAAGGGAGCTGAGGCAGTTAGGGTTTTGCTAGGAGGAAGAAAGCTAGAAAACTAGTAGTTCGGATCCTTACTTACAGTGCGGGCGTGTGTTTTTATACCTGTCCGAATATCCCATCTTACTGTTCCGGAAGATTGCCGTTGTACCATCATTGTGCGTGCCGGAGGCGTCTCGCTCTACCTGTCAACATGGTGTTACACGTGTCTAGCAACCGTGGTTGTATTTGGTGTGCGCCGTTGCTTGACATGACCGCGCACAGTTGCAAGTGGTAGCAAGTCGTACTCCATAACGGGGCACAGTCATGCACAGGAACATGCAGTGCACCATATGCCGTTATGAGGCATGGCCGCAAGCAGCCACGGGCACATGGAGAGTCACGTGGGCGTGCCAGGTGGCCCGGAGCTGTCATTTGGTTCGAAGTCTGGTCCGCGTGCTAATCGCTGATGATGCCCGCGCACCCCGAGACCGGAGGGGGGGTCCCGGGGTCGAGAGATGGTGATCTCACCCCGAGACCGAAGGGGGTCCCGGGGGTGAGATAATGCTGGTGCACCCCGAGACCGAAGGGGGGGTCTCGGGGTCGAGATATGGTGATCTCACCTCGAGACCGGAGGGGGTCTCGGGGGTGAGATAATGCTGGTGCACCCCGAGACCGGAGGGGGGTCTCGGGGTCGAGAGATGGTGATCTCACCCCGAGACCGGAGGGGGTCTCAGGGGTGAGATAATGCTGGTGCACCCCGAGACCGGAGGGGGGTCTCGGGGTCAAGAGATGGTGATCCCAACCCGAGACCGGAGGGGGTCTCGAGGGTGAGATAACGCTGGCGCACCCCGAGATCGGAGGGGGTCTCGGGGTCAAGAGATGGTGATCCTGCCCCGAGACCGGAGGGGATTTCGGGGGTGAGATGATGCTGGTGCACCCCAAGACCGGAGGGGGGTCTCGGGGTCGAGATATGGTGATCTCATCCCGAGACCGGAGGGGGTCTCGGGGGTGAGATAATGTTGGTGCACCCCGAGACCGGAGGGGGGGTCTCGGGGTCGAGACATGGTGATCCCACTCCGAGACCGAAGGGGGTCTCGGGGTGAGATAATGCTGGTGCACCCCGAGACCGGAGGGGGGTCTCGGGGTCGAGATATGGTGATCCCACCCCGAGACCGGAGGGGGTCTCGGGGGTGAGATAATGCTGGTGCACCCTGATACCGGAGGGGGTCTCGGGGTCGAGAGATAGTGATCTCCGTTAGCTGCTGTTACCTTTTATTCTAACGATGTTGGATCAGCCACATCAGATGCCCCCTCACCCCTGAGGCGAAGCGGGCCCCACTGGCAAGGCGAAAGGGGTGCTATCTCCCATGTGGCTGATCCCCGTCGACATTTTTATGCGGGCGTCATGGGGAATATGAAGAGATGGCCGCTTCCGTACACTGTGCCCGCCACGATCGACCTCGAGGCGAGGTTAGCTCTTCGAAGTCCGCGTAAAAAGCTGCATCATCATTACCTCTCATAGCGGCGACGTCAGCGGGGTCCCGTCATTGGCCGGAGGCATTCCGTATCACGCGCTGGGCAACCATTGAGGTGACCCATCCTATGGTGGGGATCCACGTGGCTGACGAGACGAGGTGGGACAATTTGAAAACCCAATAAAACTTGATTGGGGGGTTGAATCTGGCCTCACCGCTACTGCCATCGTCGTCCTCCTTTGAGCCTGCGCTTTGGTCTCCCCTACAGCTTGTGAATCCTACGTTTAGCTTTCCTTTCCTCAGGTCAGTTCTTTGTTCATTCTAGACTCCATCTCTCTTCTTTCACCCATGAGTTCTCCATCCTGGTCCTCGGAGGATGATTCGGAGAATCGTTCTCCCTCTGAGAGGCATTGCGCCTCTCCTGCACCTTCCCCTTCTCCTCCGCTAGAATAGTCCACTGATTCAGAGGACCGCGTCCCCTTGGCCCGGCGTCGGGTCGCTGGTGGGGCCCCGTCGAGGGGCCGCCGATCAGAGGTTTGCACCTCCTCGAGGGAGGAGGGGTCCTCGGAGGGGACCGCCTCCATGGTAACAGGTCTGGATTTGGCAAAAATCTGGGCCCGTTACCATATTCCCCAAGACGTCGAGCTTCTCCTACTGACTCCTGACGATAGAGTCATCTCCTCCCAACCTGGTCCGGTGGCCTTGTATGAAATTTGCCTGAAGGCGGGTCTCCGCCCACCTTTTCCTCCTTTCTTCATCAACCTTCTTGACTACTACTCCTTGACCCCTTCTCAATTGGTCCCGAACTCCTACCGGGTCGTTAGCGCTTTTGTTATCCTCTGTCACCGTCTTGGCATCATCCCCCAGATCTCTCTTTTCCGGTGCTTCTATATCCTCTGATCCCAGAAGGTTGGTGGCTGTTCCAGCCCTGACCCAATCGGGTCCTTAAGCTTTTTCTGCCTTCCTCAATCAAGGGATGGAAATCCCGATTCTTTTTCGCTGGCCTAGACCAAGTCAGGCCCCGGTGGGGAGACCCCGACCTCCGAGGCAACGCGAACTCCACCGTCCACCCGGAGATCAAGAAGCGTTGAGTCAATTGCTAGCTGCCGAGGTCCCTCAGTACACCTTGCTCTTGACAGAAGATAACCTCCAGTCGGCGGGTCTTATCTCCCATCGGGGTAAGCCATTTCCACACTTAGCCAAAATTTTGCTTACTTCTCTCTTTTCCTCCTTTCTTTTTTCTTCTCTTTTTTTTGACTTTGATTGATGTTGTGCAGCCATGAAGATACCGACACAGAAGCTCCTGAAGGCTGTCTCCAAAAAGAGGGCTCGGGAGGGGCCCAGTTAAGGCCAGCGAGCTCCAGCCCCGAAACGCCCGACAGCTTGGGCTCCCCGACCACCGGCACCACAAGACCTTCCGGCTGCTCCAGAAATTGATCTCACAGCCGACACCCCGCCAGAGGTGGCGGCAACCGCGAGGGTCCCAACAGAGGAGCCAACCGCAGAGGAGCCAGCAGCGGCGGAGCCCATAGTGGCGGAAGAGCTTCCTACTCCTAGCGAACTGACTCCGCCGGAGGCTACTAGGGACTGGGGCGAGGGGCCATCAAGGACAGCAAGCCCACCCCCCGAGGGGACGCCTAGGAGGAGACCGCGCGTCGAGCCGGAGAATGCCGAGACAGCCGAACGGAGCGGGGCCAAGCCAGGGCCGTCCCAGGACTCCATCTTGAATGATGGTCGCTGGGCTGAACGGGTCCTTGCCCCGGTCTTTATGCCAGAAGTCCTGGAAGAGCTTAGCCACCAGAAGGCGAGCACATTCTTCCGGGATTCCTTTGCGGTCGTCGTTAGGGTAAGCGGTCTTTCCGCCCTTTGCCTTTATGTTTCCCTTTTTTCTTTTTCCTTTCCTTTTGGCTAACCTGGAACTTCCATGCAGCTCGCGCACTCTCTAAGGGCCGCCAGGGAGGTAATCCATGGTGGGAAGGCCCTTCTGCGCGAGGCGCAGAAGGAGGCTGAAGATGCCTAGCACCGCGCGGAGGTGGCCGAGGAGGCGCTGGAATTGGCTAAAAGCGCATGGGCTAGTGAAACCAGGGCCGCCGAGAGCCGAGCGGAGGCCGATGCCAACCGTCTGCGGGCGGCGCTCCACCAAATGACGGAGGCCGAGAACGCAGTGATGGCCGGAGATCTACATATCTCTGAGCTGACCCTGGCCCTCCAGGAGATCGAGGGTCGGGTAGCTGTGGCTGAGGAGAGAGCAAAGGCCGCGGAGGAGGAGGCACGGGCAGTGAAGGAAGGGCCAAGCCAATCTGGGGAGGAGGCGAGCCATGCCCAGGAGGCCGAGAGGGCTGCGGTGGCGGCCCTCGCTGCGGAGGAGAGGGCTCGGGCTGCTGAGGTGGAAGCTGCCATCGTGGCCAGGACCGTTGGAATTATAGAGGAGTACAAAGCGTCCGAGCGCTTTACAGATGATTTGGCAGAAGCCTCGGTGGTGGTGTTCCTTCAAGGATTCCAGCATAGGAAGGAGAAAATTGCTAGGGATTTGAACATTCCCCAAGCCCTGGAAGTTGAGCCAGATCACTTCTCATATTCGGCCCCCTCCGACGATGAGCCCGCGCCAGTAGAACCGTGAGCTTGTATTTTTGTTTTTGCAAGTCCGACGATGTCGGCATTTTGTAATCCCTTCAAATTAATGAAATACTTTTCTTCAAAATACGTTGTCTATTTGTGACTCTTACCCTGAATTTGTTGGTTGACAATGCGCGGCCCCATGGTCCCATTAGTCCCGCTAGTGCTAGGGGATAACTCTCAACTCATACGAGCTATTCTGTCCTAGCCATCTAGGACTGAAACTTGGGGCCAGGAAGGATAAGTTTCTTGGGGTTGAAGCGCCGGTCGTTGGAGGTTGAGGTAGGCGGGTTCCTCAGGACCGACGGCGCACCACTTTGCCAGGAGTATGTCGGGCCTTGCGCCAAGTAGGCATGTGGCTTTTGGTGCCGATGGGGGTCGGACTTTATCTGACTGGCAGGACTTTATGTGCCGTCGGGTGTCGGACTTTATGTGCCGTCGGGTGTCAGGCTTTATGTGCCGTCGGGTGTCAGGCTTTATGTGCCGTTGGGTGTCAGACTTTATGTGCCGTCAGGTGTCGGGCTTTATGTGCCAACGGGTGTCGGGCTTTATGCCTGCCTGGCCCAGGGCTTTAGGTGCCGATGGGTGTCGGGCTTTATGCCTGGCTAGCCCAGGGCTTTAGGTGACGACGGGTGTCGTGCTTTATGTGCCGTCGGGTGTCGGGCTTTATGTGCCAACGGGTGTTGGGCTTTATGCCTGGCTGGCCCAAGGCTTTAGGTGCCGATGGGTGTCGGCTTTATGTGCCATTGGGTGTCGGACTTTATGTGCCATCAGGTGTCGGGCTTTATGTGCCGACGGGTGTCGGGCTTTATGCCTGGCTGGCCCAGGGCTTTAGGTGCCGATGGGAGCTGGGCTTTATGCCTGGCTGGTCCAGGGCTTTAGCTGCCGATGGGTGTCGAGCTTTATGCCTGGCTGGCCCAGGGCTTTAGTTGCCGATGGGTGTCGGGCTTTAGGTGCCGACGAGTGTCGGGCTTTATGTGTCGATGGGTGTCGGGCTTTATGCCTGGCTGGCCCAGGGCTTTAGGTGCTGACAGGTGTCGGGCTTTATGTGCCGTCGGGTGTCAGGCTTTATGCCTAGCTGGCCCAGGGCTTTAGGTGCCGACGGGTGTCGGGCTTTATGCCTGGCTGGCCCAGGGCTTTAGGCGCCGATGGGTGTCGGGCTTTATGTGCCGTCGGGTGTCGGGCTTTATGTGCCGACGGGTGTCGGGCTTTATGCCTGGCTGGCCCAGGGCTTTAGGTGCCGACGGGTGTCGGGCTTTATGCCTGGCTGGCCCAAGGCTTTAGGTGCCGGCGGGTGTCGGGCTTTATGCCTGGCTGGCCCAGGGCTTTAGGTGCCGATGGGTGTCGGACTTTATGTGCCGTCGGGTGTCGGGCTTTATGTGCCGACGGATGTCGGGCTTTATGCCTGGCTGGCCCAGGGCTTTAGGTGCTGATGGGTGTTGGGCTTTATGCCTAGCTGGCCCAGGGCTTTAGGTGCCAATGGGTGTCGGGCTTCGTGCCTAGCTGGCCCAGGGCTTTAGGTGCCGACGGGTGTCGGGCTTCCTGCCTAGCTGACCCAGGGCTTTAGGTGCCGACGGGTATCGGGCTTCATGCCTGGCTGGCCTAGGGCTTTAGGACACAACGGGTGTCGGGCTTCATGCCTGGCTGGCCCAGGGCTTTAGTTGCCGATGGGTGTCGAGCTTCGTGCCTGGCTGGCCCAGGGCTTTAGGTGCCGACGGGTGTCGGGCTTTGTGCTTGGCTGGCCTAGGGCTTTAGGTGCCGACGGGTGTCGGGCTTCGTGCCTGGCTAGCCCAGGGCTTTAGGTGCCTACGGGTGTCGGGCTTCTTTCCTGGCTGGGCTAGGGCTTTAGGTGCCGACAGGTATCGGGCTTTATGCCTAGCTGGCCCAGGGCTTTAGGTGCCAACGGGTGTCGGGCTTCGTGCCTGGCTGGCCCAGGGCTTTAGGTGCCGACGGGTGTCAAGCTTCATGCCTGGCTGGCCCAGGGCTTTAGGTGCCGATGGGTGTCGGGCTTAATGCCTGGCTGGCCCAGGGCTTTAGTTGCCGATGGGTGTTAGGCTTCGTGCCTGGCTAGCCCAGGGCTTTAGGTGCCGACGGGTGTCGGGCTTCGTGCCTCGCTAGCCTAGGGCTTTAGGTGCCGATGGGTGTCGGGCTTCATGCCTGGCTGGCCCAGGGCTTTAGGTGCCAACGGGTGTCGGGCTTCGTGCCTAGCTGGCCAGGGCTTTAGGTGCTGATAGGTGTCGGGCTTCGTGCCTGGCTGGCCCAGGGCTTTAGGTGCCGACGGGTGTCGGGCTTCATTCCTGGCTAGCCCAGGGCTTTAGGTGCCGACGGGTGTCGGGCTTCATGCCTGGCTGGCCCAGGGCTTTAGGTGCCGACGGGTGTCGGGCTTTATGCCTGGCTGGCCCAGGGCTTTAGGTGCCGACAGGTGTCGGGCTTCGTGCCTAGCTGGCCCAGGGCTTTGGGTGCCGACGGGTGTCGGGCTTCATGCCTGGCTGGCCCAGGGCTTTAGGTGCCGACGGTGTCAGGCTTCGTGCCTGGCTGGCCCAGGGCTTTAGGTGCCGACGGGTGTCGGGCTTCATGCCTGGCTGGCCCAGGGCTTAAGGTGCCGACGGGTGTCGGACTTCATGCCTGGCTGGCCCAGGGCTTTAGGTGCCGACGGGTGTCAAGCTTCGTGCCTGGCTGGCCCAGGGCTTTAGGTGCCGATGGGTGTCTAGCTTCATGCCTGGCTGGCCCAGGGCTTTAGGTGCCGACGGGTGTCGGGCTTTATGCCTGACTGGAGCAGGGCTTTAGTTGCCGACGGGTGTCGGGCTTCATGCCTGGCTGGCCCAGGGCTTTAGGTGCCGACGGGGGTCGGGCTTCGTGCCTGGCTGGCCCAGGGCTTTAGGTGCCAACGGGTGTCGGGCTTTACGCCTGGCTGGCCCAGGGCTTTAGTTGCCGACGGGGGTCGAGCTTCGTGCATGGCTGGACCAGGGCTTTAGGTGCCGACGGGTGTCGGGCTTTATGCCTGGCTGGCCCAGGGCTTTAGGTGAAAAGAACTTAGGAGCTAAAATTTAAATTCGTTAATATAAAATAAGGGGCAAAAACCCAAATGGATACAGGCATGGTATATGATGTGAGAGGGGGAGTGCGTTACTGATAGTATCGGCGAAGGTTACCTGCATTCCATGTCCTAGGGAGTGGCTTCCCGGTGGTACTGCTTGGGCGGAGATCGATGGGGGCAATCCCCAGGCACCGGCAATCTCCTCCGGGAGGAATGCTGGCTGCATTGCACCACCCCTGGGACAGATGGATTCGGCTCCGGCTGTTGTGCGGCCGCCTGCTAGTGCTGCAGGCCCTAAATCGCCACCGCCAAAGACTGGAATTTCGTGGCCAGGGCGGTGAATTGATCTTCTTGGAATTGTTGCAGAGGAGGCGCGGGGACATCGACCTGAGGAGTGGAAGGCCTAGCCTCCTGGGGGCGCAGCAGCTCCGGAATGCTGGCCGCGAGAGCCGAGGGGGCCTCCGCGGGTGGACCGGCCCCGCGGCGCTGCCCCCCAGCGCAACCGACAGAAACTCCCTTCGTTCGGGTCGTCACCATGGCTTCAAGAGCTTGAAGAGAGAAAATGTAGATTGCTGGTTCGATGTCTTTCTCTTTCCTCCCCTTTCATGGCGCGCCAATCTGATGATGCCAAGTCACCTTCTTCAAACGTCGGGGAAGACGGACGTCCTTCTCTCCGGACCCCTACAAGAAAAGTCCTCGGAGACCGAATGTTCCGGTGGGGACCTTCCGACGCTCATGTCAGTTACTTGGGATCAGACAAGAACCGCTCAGCGGACGGGAGCTGAGGCAGTTAGGGTTTTGCTAGGAGGAAGAAAGCTAGAAAACCAGTAGTTCGGATCCTTACTTACAGTGCGGGCATGTGTTTTTATACCTATCCGAATATCCCATCTTACTGTTCCGGAAGATTGCCGTCGTACCATCACTGTGCACGCCGGAGGCATCCCGCTCTACCTGTCAACATGGTGTTACACGTGTCTAGCAGCCGCGGTTGTATTTGGTGCGCGCCGTTGCTTGACATGACCGCGCACAGTTGCAAGTGGTAGCGAGTCGTACTCCGTAATGGGGCACAGTTATGCACAAGAACATGCAGTGCACCATACACCATTATGAGGCATGGCTGCAAGCAGCCACGGGTGTACGAAGAGTCACGTGGGCGCGCCAGGTGGCCCGGAGCTGTCATTTGGTTCGAAGGATGGTCCGCGTGCTAATCGCTGATAATGCCCGCACACCCCAAGACCGGAGGGGGGGTCTCGGGGTCGAGAGATGGTGATCTCACCCCGAGACCGGAGGGGGTCCCGGGGGTGAGATAATGCTGGTGCACCCCGAGACCGGAGGGGGGGTCTCGGGGTCGAGATATGGTGATCTCACCCCGAGATCGGAGGGGGTGTCGGGGGTGAGATAATGCTGGTGCACCCTGAGACCGGAGGGGGGTCTCGGGGTCGAGAGATGGTGATCTCACCCGAGACCGGAGGGGGTCTTGGGGGTGAGATAATGCTGGTGCACCCCGAGACCGGAGGGGGGTCTCGGGGTCGAGAGATGGTGATCCCACCCGAGACCGGAGGGGGTCTCGAGGGTGAGATAACGCTGGCGCACCCCGAGACCGGAGGGGGTCTCGGGGGTGAGATAATGCTGGTGCACCCCGAGACCGGAGGGGGGTCTCAGGGGTGAAATAATGCTGGTGCACCCCGAGACCGGAGGGGGTCTCAGGGTGAGATAATGCTGGTGCACCCGTAGACCGAAGGGGGTCTCGAGGTGAGATAATGCTGGTGCACCCCGAGACCGAAGGGGGTCTCGGGTGTGAGATAATGCTAGTGCACCCCGAGATTGAAGGAGGGTCTCGGAGTCGAGAGATGATGATCTCCGTTAGCTGCTGTTACCTTTTATTCTAACGACGTTGGATCAACCACATCAACTTCCCATAGCAAGCTGTGAGATTGAAGTTGCTGAAAGATACGTTCAAGCTTCCTGCTTTTAGGACTACGGGGTGCAATTGAGCAGAATTTTTAGGTTTTTTTAAATATTTTAAAAATTAAATTAAAAACAACGAATCAGGTTAACATTTGGATCGTGAGTCAATCGATTAGATCGAATGAACTGATTTGATCGAATCAAATAATATTATAATTAATTTTTAATTTAATAATATAAAATAATAAAATATAAATATAATCTAAATAAAAATTAAAAATTAAATTGAATTGAAATTCGATTGATTTAATAAACTTTTTTAATTATTATTAAATCATATAAAAATTAATTTTTATAATAAAATTAAATTGGACTGAAGATTTTTTTTTTCCCCTTCGACCGCAATGGTCTAGCTGGGCGTTGACCATAACCTGCCGGAATGATAAGAATGTGGCAACTTTCCTTTTAAAATTAATAAAAAATAGAAAGGTGGTATGTTGCATGGTAAATCGAAGTGCAACCAAAATACTCCAGCTGCTGCTTATTTGCCATCGAATCAACGAAAATCTCTATGCTTCCGATCGTCAGTGCCTTTATTATTATGGGGATTTGTTATTATACTATTTATTATATGCCATTACGAGTGAACTCCAAAGTAGCCATGTTAATAATATATGTTAGGGGTAAAACCGTCATTGCATTAATATTCGTGCAAGGAGGATAAGACCGACCTCCTCCCTTCATCTCTCCCGAGCTCCCATAGCTCGGCTCTCCCGAGCTTCCATAGTTCGGCTTCCCCGAGCTTCCCTAGCTCGGCTTCCCCGAGCTTCCATAGCTCGCCTCTCCCGAGCTTCCATAGCTCGCCTCTCCCGAGATTCCCTAGCTCGGCTCCCCCGAGCTCCCATAGCTCGTCTTCCCGAGCTCCCTAGCTCGGCTTCCCCGAGCTTCCATAGCTCGGCTCTCCCTCCCATAGCTCGTCTTCCCCGAGCTTCCCTAACTCGGCTTCCCCGAGCTTCCATAGCTCGCCTCTCCCGAGCTCCCATAGCTCGGCTCCCCCGAGCTCCCATAGCTCGTCTTCCCCAAGCTCCCTAGCTCGGCTTCCCCGAGCTTCCATAGCTCGGCTCTCCCGAGCTCCCATAGCTCGGCTCTCCCGAGCTTCCTATAGCTCGGCTCCCCCGAGCCTCCATGGCCCGACTTCACTGAACGACCCACGATCCAATACTTACCTCCACGAAACCTGACGCGGAAGAGCCTAAGCCTACTGTAACAGCACCCTAGGCAAGGAATCATGTTGAGAAGTGGTCTAGAACCTATCAAGGCTACCTGAGACCTACACACCTACCAGATCTCAAGCCATCAAGGAGCTCTCCTAGCCGTCGATCCCCTAACAGACAAGATATGGATCCCAACAGCCCCATAACGGCCTGATTCGATCCACCCCCGTATCCTAACAACCTCTGAACCTTCCAGAAGGCGCTCAAGATCCAGGTGATATCCTATAAGTATCACGCTCACAGATTCCCTCAGGTACGCACGCGCTCACACCCTCACTCCCACTCTCCTACTCTCCTGCTCGTCGGTGCTCTCACCTCCCAGAGCTTCCGATTGGCCGCCCCCCGAGAGACTCCCCGGAGAGATCCACCTCCCCATTTTCTGATTGATCGCCGATTTCCTCCCACTGACTTGAGCGTCGGAGGGTCTTCCACGGAGGGCCACCCCCAACGCCTCTCGCGTGAGGACTTGTGTGCAGGTCCGCCCCTGGAGATCGACTACGCCCGAGTCGGAGGACGGATCCCGGCGGCAACAGATTGGCGCTAGAGGAAGGGCCTCAAGTCCCATTAAAACTTGAAGAAAGGAGACAAGGATCCTAATCTGGAGTAGAACCTCTCTAATGGCCAATCGGAGAAGAGCAACCTCTGAAGCCCAAGATCAGGTCGCTCCCAGAGGCCTGATCGACGAGCGGTGTAGCGCCGCAACCACCACCAGTCGAAACCCCGTCACCGCCTGCCATCCCGGTGACCCAGGACCAGTTTGCCTCGCTGGTCCAGCAAGTCCAGACCCTGACCCACCTGGTCCAGGAGCGCCTTACGGCTCCTCTCCGCACTTTCATAAGGAAGCGCGATTCCTTCTTCGCCGGCAACTTCCTCCTCCAGTCCGCACAAATCCGCGGACCCCCCACATCGACCTAGAGGGGACAAGCCAGTCCCGCGAGGCGGTCACGACAGAGATCCTCCCAGATCTCGGCGAGCCCGGTCCTCTCCCGTGACCTCCCACCATGATTCGACGCGTCCCTGCGATCCTCTCGCCCAGCTCCTCCTCTGACCGGCGAAGAGGAGATCCAGAGATGCGTCAGGAACTGGACGCCGCCAAGCAGGCCCATCCGCCCCAGCCCAAAGCGGAGCAGGGCATCCCTTTCTCTAAGGGGATTATGGAGGAAGTGATTCCCTCCCATGTCAAGCTACCAGCCGTCGAACCCTACCACGGCTCTTCTGACCCGGACGACCATCTTAGCAGCTTCCGGTCAATAATGATGTTCCACGGAGCATCCGACGCGGTCCTCTGCCGCGCTTTCCCCTCCACCCTCAGAGGATCTGCCCGAACCTGGTTCAATGCTTTGAAACCAGGTTCCATCGATTCATTTGACGAGCTGAGCCACCTTTTTATTGGCCAGTTCGTCAGCAGCCGCCGCCACCGACGAAGATCTGACTCCCTCTCCGAAGTTAAGCAGAGAGAGGGGGAGTCCTTGAGAAATTATCTTGGCCGTTTTAATAAGGCCATGTTAGAGGTGGACCACCTTAATCATGAGGTGGCTATGTCCGCCTTGGCGGGGGAGTCTCGAAGGAAAGCGACTTCTACCTGGCTATGGAGTCAGCTACCCCCCAGCCTCTCTGATATGATGGCCCTGGCGGACAAATACGCTAGGGTCGAAGAATCGCGGAGAGTTGCCCGCGCCGAGCAGGCAAAGAAGAAGGAGCCCAAAGTCCCCGACAGGCACCGTCCCGCCCGTCGGCCAAGTCCGCCTCGCCGCCAAAGAGTCCCCCGCTGCCGCCAAGGAATCGCTCCCGGAGCCCCCCCAGGCGATTCGATCACTACACTCCACTGACCGTGCCCCGGGCACAAATCCTCATGGAAATAGAGCGCCAGCTCCCCCGGCCAGTGCCTCTCCGAGGGAACCCGACCCGAAGAGATCCCACCAAGTACTGCCGCTACCATAGGGAGCACGGCCACGACACTGAAGAATGCTGGCAGCTGAAAAATGAAATCGAGAGGCTGATCCAGCGGGGGCGACTGAATCAGTTCAGGAGGGCGCCCGAGCCACAACAAGGAGGTGACCGCCAGCCCGAACTTCAACAACCTCCTCCTCCACCGAATCCGCCCGTGATCGGCCGCATTAACATGATCGAAGAGGCCGGCGGATCGAGCCCCAGGGGCGACGGTGAAGGATCGGCGCCGAAGAAGGCACGGACGGCGAGCTCTCCTTCTCCGATGATGATCTCCAAGGGATACAGCTTCCCCATGATGACGCATTAGTTGTATCCCTCAATTTAAATAACTATGATGTAAGCCGAATCCTTGTTGATAGTGGAAGTTCGGTGAATGTTTTGTACCTCGGTGTGTTTGCCAGGATGAAATTACTCATGGAAAACCTTCGAGCCGTGGATTCCACCCTGATGGGATTCACAGGCGACGTCATCATCCCGGAAGGGGTCGTCACCCTGACGGTCCGCGCGGGAACCTGGCCCCTTGTAGCCATTGTCCAGACAGACTTCCTAGTAACCGACCTCAGATCCCCATACAACGCAATATTCGGCAGGCCCGGCCTAATGTCCCTCAAGGCAGTTGTCTCCATCCCGCATCTGTCCATGAAATTTCCCACCGAGCAAGGAGTTGGAGTTGTTCGAGGAAGTCAGGCCATGGCTCGGCAGTGCTTCGTTACAAGCCTTCAGTCTAGAATGCCGAAGTTGATGGGCTGACGCTCGGGAGGACTTCGCCGAACAGCGAGGAGAACCGGCAGAGGAATTGGAGGAGGTGCCATTGGATGAGGCTCGTCCCGACCGAACCATAAAAATCGGGTCGCTGCTCAAAGGAGAGTCTCGGCACAGATTGATCAGGTTCCTCCGAAGCAACGCTGACATCTTCGCCTGGTCCGCCTCTGACATGCCAGGGATCAGCCCCGAGGTTCTCGTCCATCGTCTCAACGTGGACGAGATGCACAGGCCCGTCAAGCAGAAGAAGAGGAGCTTCGCCCCGGAACGACAAAAGGCCATTGAAGAAGAGGTAGACAAACTCATCAAGGCAAATTTCGTCCGGGAGGTAAATTATCCGAGCTGGCTATCAAACGTCATGGTGAAGAAGTCGAACGGCAAATGGAGGATCTGCATCGACTTCACCGACCTCAACAAAGCCTGCCCGAAGGACAGCTTCCCCCTTCCTCGGATCGACCAGCTCGTGGACGCCACCTCAGGTCACCAGATGCTGTCATTCATGGATGCCTATTCAGGCTACAATCAGATCCGAATGGCCCCTGAGGATGAAGAAAAGACCGCCTTCATAACCGACCGAGGTACTTACTGTTACCGTGTCATGCCTTTTGGTCTTAAAAATGCAGGTGCAACCTACCAGAGGCTGGTTAACAAAGTATTCAAGGAGCAAATCGGCCGGAATATGGAGGTGTACGTGGACGACATGCTGGTCAAAAGCAAGGAGGCATCACAGCATGTCGAGGACCTCTCAGAGAGCTTTGCAACGCTGCGCAAGTATGGGATGAGACTCAATCCGACCAAATGCGCCTTCGGCGTTAACTCCGGGAAGTTTCTCGGCTTCATGGTCTCCCAGCGAGGTATCGAAGCTAACCCCCAGAAGATTCAAGCTCTCCAACAAATGGCGCCCCCGGCATCTGTTAAAGAGGTCCAGCGCCTAACCGGGAGGATAGCGGCCTTAACCGCTTTGTGGCGCGGTCGGCCGAGAGATGCCTCCCCTTCTTCAAAACCCTCCGGTCGGCTAAAAACTTCCAGTGGACTCCTGAATGCCAAAAGTCATTTCAA